>JAQIWN010000423.1:0-34194 GCA_034699025.1 Entomobrya cf. arborea Gr-Col-00668 | reverse complement strand
ACATTGGCCATTTACGAAGTTAGCTATCATTATTTTCCTATTTGATATGGAATTACTCTCCTTCCCATTTCCCATGACTTCTCTTCAACGGAAAATAAAATCTCAACTGTTATCGTTTCCAGGGTAGAATATATGTATTGAAGGCAGCTTGGGTCCAACAACTACACATATAAAGTACATAAAGTATGTAAGCACAAATATATATACATAGCTTTCACAACACAATCAACACATAGTGAAACAAATTGTGGAGAATACGTGTGACCAAAAAAACAGTAGCAACTATTTACGTTAAAATTATTACCAGGAAATACAGTAAAAATGAGAATAACGAATTATAACTAATATTCAATTATAGTAGTGATTCCTAAAATTAGAGTGCATGTCTTACTACGAGTTGTCAAAATTGTTCCATAAATATATGACAAACACAAAGAATGAAACAAATTAATAATTAATAGTCCATACTGACTCATAAATAACAAATCATTAATATTAATAAGCAGATTAACATCAATTAATCCCTAAACTGATACAAAGACAATATCATAAAATTTTAAATTACGTCCAAATCTTATAGTCTAGAGCAATTAGCAACCAATAATACCGTTTTCTTCTTTCTAAGCATTGACATTTTTGGCAGTGTAATAACCGGAAGCTTCCGTCTGCATTTTCACTCGTTGATTGTCAGCACCTGATGATGCAGCTTGAAACGGGTTGGCGTTAACGTTATCCATTCCAGATGAGCTTGAGCTACCTTGCGCAAGTGCCTGGGAGCCATTGTCGGGGAACTGAGAATAATACGACTGCATAGCTTGTTGTGCAGCCACATTAGCATGGTAAAATGACTGCTGTTGCATATACAAATTATAAGCACTTTGGAATTGTTGACAATATTGCCAGTACGCAGCGTCATCGGATTCTGGAACCTGCTCCTTTCCCCACGACACTCTAAGTGAATCTCCATGAACAATCGCACCATTCATCTCAAGTATGGCTCTGACAGCGGATGATCTCTCCGCAAATCGAACAAACCCATATCGCTTCTCAGGGAACGCTCGAACATTTGAAATTGTTCCAAATCGAGAAAAGATTTGATTCAAAAGAGTTCTCGAAAGACCTAAGGTCACACTCCCGCAATAAATCGTTGTATTTGTATAACTTGCTTGGTTGTCAATTTGTTGATAAGTAGGCTTCGATGGATCGCGTGGGGGTGGTGGTGGTGTCCTGACGGTTTCAATTAATGACGACGGCGAAGACGATGACCCATTTCTCTTCCTAGCCCAATTGGTTCGAATACTCCTATTCCCAATCCAGTAGCCATTCATATCCTTGATGGCGTTAGCAGCAGACTCCTGACTGACGTAAGTGATAAATCCGTAATTTTTACATTTCTGAGTCACCGGATCTCGGATTATGCGACAATCCGAAATAACGCCGTACTTAGAAAATGCTTCGTACAGTTCATCATCACAAAGCTCACCGCTAATATCACCAACAAATATGGCATGATGATTTGCTTGGAATCCATGTTTAGGAGAAGTAGCCTCGGGAGAAGCCGCCCAATTGACTTTAATTGTTCTTCCCAAAAATACTCGTCCCGTCATAGCTTGAATAGCCATAAGAGCTGATTTGTTTTCATCGAATTCAATGAAGGCATACATGCCAGTTGAAGCTGCATCTTTCCGCAATTTGCAATTTTTTATGTTGCCGAATTGTGCAAATAGTGCACAAAGTAAAGGCTCCGTAGTCTCTTCATGAAGGGATCCAATATATATAGTCTTCAAGTTTTTCGTTCTCTCATTACCATCTGCACCATTCCTTGAGGCAGCAACACTAGCACCAGCACCTTCCATGTTGACGAAGTTTTTATCCTGAGCCGATCAGATTCAGCGTTTAAAGTTGATTATTCTGAAAAATTACGTGACAAAAATGTCTTATTTATTAGTATTAGTACAAAATATGTTCATAATTTATGTGTTGATTTCAAGCATGACACTCACAAAAATATGGGATTACTTACTAAAACAATTAATTTCGTGGTGATGTATGGTTGTAAGATAACAGCTCCACAGTTTTAACAGTTTTTTCGAAAAAGTAGTATTGACAGAGCTGCAAATTCCCCCTGCTAAGATAAGCGTTACTTCCTCCCACAGCCAAGTACCCTGAAAACAGCAAAATATCAACATAGCATTAACATTCATAGTCCACACTCAAAGTAAACCCAATCTTTTCAATCTTAAACTACAAATAAATAATTCACTGCTAACCGCAGCTCCACCAAACTACGCCAAGTACTAAAATTCAATAGTTTTCCAATACTAATTTTTAACTTACACAGAAACAGATAAGCTACAACGTTAAATCAATCAATCAATATCAAAATGGTAATGGACTAGACTGGTGACTGGACTGCAACCTGCAACTCAACAGTCAATACACAAAGCTTGCTTTATCTGGATTTGAGTTTCGTAGAGCCGTAATCAACAAGATTTAAAGCATTTGAAAATCTGTCAACGTCTTACAGTTTTCCTGGGAGTTGCTACAGCTGAAGGTAATTTTGACTGAAAAACTGTTCAAATTTCTGTTTTCAAAGCACTACTACTGGCTGAAACTGGAAACGCAAACGGAGACGAAAACAAAGTAATGCCGCTTGGGCCGAAAGAAACCGACCAGTCGATGCACGCTGCTTTCACTTCAACCTTCAACACTTTGGCGTCGCAGTCTTTGGAATTGAATTAAACCAAATGAGTGTGTTTTTCAATGTTTATATATAACATACGTATCAAAGTTATCGACGTTGAATTACTCAATACTGAATACAGAATTAGAAACGTTTTTTAAGTGAAGCTAATTAATTACTTAATTATTAATGTAAGCAAAGCAAGTTAAAAACATTAATTGCACGATTTTTTGTGAATTTTCTCAAGCTACAATGGGAGTGTGAGTTGTTAACCAATGTGATGGTCGGTTCATACCACCATCATATATCATATATATATTTAACTTTGCAAAACTAAACAATTTTTGGTGAATTTGTTACAATCTCAAAAGCTCAACTTAAGCCATGTTCTTGAATTTACTGCTCTGCTCATTTCATATTTATAATAAAATTTAATTTTCTTAATTGTATTCAGTCTCATTTTTAAGTTAATGTATTTTGATTTTAAAGGATGATGATGGGGTTGACATTAGATCAAACATTAAAATCGAAGTTGTGGTTGTACATGACAGGAAATTAATCTCTGTAACCTGAATTTTCTTCCACTTGCATGTACCATACAAAAAGTTGACATTATGGTATTGTTTTTGAACACTAGAACACTGCTTCTTTAAATATAACATTTCGATGAATTACATGACTGTAATTATTTATGCAAGACGTATAATATCTTAAATTGCAATCTATAAATAGCATAGTTGGCTTTAAAAAATGGGAAATGCTTATTATCTAGTTAGGTGACTAGGTGTATCTTTGTTCTTAAATCAAAATGATGTCTTGGTAAAAAACAGCAAATGTTTGATGTTTTTAGACATCTGTAAAAGTCTGTAAGAACTGTATTTAGCATTAATCGTATTGTTTGCAGATTAGCTTTTAGGTAAAACATATCTTTAGAAATTGATGCTACAAATATTTTAATACTTTGTATTTGTTTTCCTCCCAAATCATTTGCATGTTTAAAAATAAACTTTAAAATCTTCTTTAATCCGATACAAGTACCAATTAGAAGGATTAATTTATTAAAAATATAATACTTCATTACATTAGAGACATATGCAACAAAAAAATCGGACAAAAGTTGATTAAAATGCTTTGTTGATTTTCATAACTGCTAATTTTATACTGGCGCATTTTGTTTATCGGATTTCTCTACGCGTATGATTACCTCTGCTACATACCTGTAGCCCACCCACACATTCAACATTGAAACAGATATTGATAAGCAGATAAGCGTCAATATACTGTTAGTACAAAGTCATTTTTTTAAAGAAAGAATGAGTCACCATAATACATGTAAGAAACTGTGTCTCAAATTGAATAAAATATACTTTTAAACTTCAACTAGATAAATAGCCTAATGATATCTTCCTCTCTTTTTAAGCTTATCCTTTGTCATCTTTTTGTTTAGAAATCAGGAAAAAACCTAAGCGTACATACGTACGTAAGGAAAATACAACATAACCTAATCAGCTGCACAAATATTAGTTAGTATTAACTTAGGTATTTTCTTTAAAGATTACATTGCAAGCTTCTCTGTTTCGTTTTAGAGTACAAAATGAAAAACAGATCATTAAGATGTAACATGTGCTAAATTTTTATTCCTCTGGAATGCAAATGCTTGGCTTGGCTTGAATGTCAGTGTCATTAGTCGTTATCGTTAGCATTTATAATATGCAATATCTGCGTGTCTTACAATTTACGATCAACAGTTCGAGGCTGTCTACATTTTTTTATTCCAGCCGAGACATCGTAATCTGCTGCCCAGTGTTTCAGTTCCATTTAAATTCAACCTTTGAGTAAAATCTTTTGAAAAAAAAAATCTTGTCATTTTGCTTTAAAAAAGTAACAATGAATTTGCACGAATTTGGTTTACTAGTGATCATTTTACTGTTACTCGCATCTATATTTATATTGTGTGCGATTTGTTCCATGAAAGTGTACAAACTTTTGTACGGTACATTTGACAAAGACCTGCCTATCAGAGTTACCTCTTTCCAGCGTTCTTTTCATGAAACACTGGATTCTCGGTACATAATTTGTGGATTTTTTAGTATTTTTTATATGAATTATTTTACTGATCTATTTTTTTGTTAATCATCATACAAATAAACTTGTGCTTGTTACTGGTATTTTAGCGCCATTCAAACAAGAATCAAGTTTCTTCGGAAGCCATATAGGCGGATCAAGGAAAAGAATATGCCAACGATTGTAGAGGTTAGTACACCGGTGGACTCTGACACCCTGGCAGACATCGATTTTGAGACGAGTAACGAAGCCGTTTCAGTATCTCCCGATAATAATGGTGGTGTATCTAACTATTGGAAGAAGGATACTGTTATCGTTATGTGAATTTCGTTGAAATCATTATCTAACAATCAAATCAGACAACAAAGTCCATTCTTTGTTGCTTAATTTTTTATTAAATGTAAGCTAAGAAGATGGGATGTGACAAATTCTACACTGAACTGTTACCCTTGAAGTTTATAAAGAAAGTGGCGATCTCACATTATGTGTACATGTCGTACTTTAAATGCTGTTCTTCGAACATATATTAATTGGTATGTATGTATGTGATCCTTAGATTGCCGATGCTCGTTTGCCATGTAAACAGATGTAAACATGTAATAATATATGATTTCAATGGCTTTAGCGGTTCCTACTACGTGACAGATTTTCAGCTTCGGGTTTCATATAAAGTACGTTATATGAAGTTTAATACTTTGGACTTCTGGAGTATGTCAAGTTACACTGTAATTACTCACTTACCAGTACCAGTCCAAAAATGCCCGAGAATATTTTGTACACTTCACGAAAGATTGGTCAGGTGCAAAATTCTTGTGTCTGAGAATTGAATAACAATTTCCAGTACCTTGCAATTAAATTATCCGTGGACTCTTTTAAAATTTAAATTAACCTGATTGAAATTAACCTGTTTGTGATCCTGACATTGGCTGTGACTAAGGATTTGAAATATGTGCATGCATTTAAATTGAATTGCCAAATTTCCTTTTAGTTATAAAAATTCCATTGTTTTCAAGTTCTTTGGAAGCTTCAGTTCAGATATCCATTTAAATTTGTTCGCAGAAGGCATCAAAATGACTAATTGCTAATAACTGTGTAGACGTTTTACGTGAAATTGGTATGAAGAAAATTTATGCGTCATGTATGAATTAAGACATTTATTTAAATACAAGAATTTGTACATATACATAGTACTATAATTTCTAGGTTCCATTTTGAAAACCGCTGAATACTGAGGTTGAGTAACTGTAATGTAATGACATATTATGATGATAATAGACCCATAATTTTTGTGCCACGTGTTGTTTAACTTCATACGATGCATGGAATTAGCCAGGCGTCTGGCTGAAGACTGAATGAATATTTGGTATTAATGCAAATGTAAGTGATACGTTTTATGAAAATTAATATCAACAAAATCAAAGAAATGGCTAGTAAATAAATTTATACGTTGAAATTTGCTTCTATTATAAAAGAACCTAATTCTATTTATATTTTGCAAATTAATCAATAAATAATGTTTTTTTATAAAATCAAATTTACATTTTTCAAGTATTATTTTTCATGACGTGATACAACAATATAGAAAAAGAAACAAAAAATTGGAACTCAGCAGATAAAAAAGCCCCACTATATTGGCTTCAAACTAACAATTAAATACGGGCATGGCATAATGTTTAACATTCAACATAATTTATAAAAATACCGATCCTTAAAAATAACATTTTATAACTTACATAACAAAAATATTACAGAACAGAGAAAACAAATAAAAAATCATTATTAAAAATGAAAAATTGAGACAGTGTATAATAAGAGGAAAGATTGTAGTTTTCACAAGGAAGAATATTTATGAACATAACTAAATGTATGTGCACGCTTATTTTGGTAATTTCGTAATAACATCTAATTGCAAGGTTTTAACATAAACTATTGCAACGAAATATAAATAAAAAGTACATTGTTCGTTAATAACCATGTGTTAAAATAGGAAACAAACTTTATCAGAAGACTAAAAAAAAAAGATTTGGCAAGTCCTTAATAAAAAAATGTCTTTAAAAAAAGCCAAAAAGGAACCAAGAAGAAAGTTTTTTTAAATGATGATAATTGATGATTAATGCTTTATTAAAGTACCCCAAGTGTTCAACATAATATGGCTAGTGAATTTTGAAACTAAAAAAATAACTTGAGTGAGAATTCGTGTGCGTTTCGTACTTGCATATTTTTGCATATCTTCTTATTTTCTACGATAATAATAACAAATTATCATTTTTTTAAGCTGCGATTTCTTCTTCCTTTGATACTTTCCCTTCTGCACTCTCTCCATTTCCATTGACCAAACATTTCCCTTCACTTTCTTTCTTCAAAATTTCCACCTTCGTAGTAACATTATCGTTCAACTCACTTTCTTCATCCTCATCTTCCTTTAACTCTTCCGAAACTCCGTTCGTTTTGACAATGCCCTTTTCAATACTATTGAATATATTATAGTGCTTCTGACGAGACGCTGCTTGCTTAGCTCTAAAAATACTTGACCGATATCCAATCATATTATTTCCTCCCAACATCCGTAATCCACATTTCACAATTTTGGGTCTCATCACCCCATTGCTTGCATTTGCATTATTCAACTCTTGATTCAATTTCTCTTTTCGCAATTTCAACACTTCAATTTGCAACTGCAATCTTTCCTTGTACAAGTTGCTGAGTAGATCCGACTCTTGTAAAGCCGCTGCAAAATGATTTTTAAGCTTGAAAAACTGAGAATGCGCTTGGCTTGCTTGTCTGATGTTGTTGAAAATGTCGCCCCCTCCACCTGATGAAATTTCCTCTGTTGACTCAGAGGA
This sequence comes from Entomobrya cf. arborea Gr-Col-00668, assembly GCA_034699025.1. Classification (NCBI taxonomy): domain Eukaryota; kingdom Metazoa; phylum Arthropoda; class Collembola; order Entomobryomorpha; family Entomobryidae; genus Entomobrya; species Entomobrya cf. arborea Gr-Col-00668. The sequence goes on along the minus strand of JAQIWN010000423.1, from coordinate 26,604 downwards.
TTTCCTGTTCAAGTTGATTATCTCATCGGGTTGTCCTTGATGACTGTTGTTGTTATTGTTGCTACTGTGCGTGGCGTTGTTCGTAGTTAAAGCTGGTCTTAAAGATGCTGCCGTCGCGAGCTGCTGCAAGTGCTGAAGATGCTGCCTTTCTAAAATTGCTGATGCCGCTGCAGCAGCAGCTGCAGTTGGTCCATTGGACAGATTTGTGTTGTTGGCAAGTGACGAAGAATGGTGAAAGTTGGCGAGGGATGATGCATGTCCATGTTCTCGTTTACCACTACTCACTGATCCGCCATTGGATAGTTGTCCGTTGTAGTTGGTGTATCGCTTGTCCACTGCCATTGCCAGTTCTACCTCTTCGTCATCATCTAAAAGCTCATCGTCGTCATCCACCAGTTCCGCTGCTCGAGCGATCAGATTTTCTCTGTGGATAAGATTATTGCTGACACCGCTACCACTGTGATGGCTGCGAGCGGAACGGCTTATGCTACTGGCATAGCTATTTCTGGCACTTACATTCACACGCAAATCCATTCCTTCTTGATCGTTTACACCAGAATCCGACATGAATTCTGTTGCATTTCTTGAGTCACTTGACTCTTGATCTTCTTCATCCTCATCACTCATCATCGGGCTGGGTGGGCCATCCCCCGCATGATTTCCGGAAATGATGTGATTATTGTTACTTTCACTTAGAGTGATAATTGGGGTAAAGTGAGCCGGTATAAAACCTTTATCTTCCATATATTCTGCATACTTTGAAGGGAATTTATCGCCGCCACCCGCATTCCCTAATAAACCAGCGCTTAATAGGCTTCCATAAATGCCGTTAGACTGGTTATTAATATTCCCACTAGAGTGAAGCTGCAGGACACGCTGACTCAGCTCTGATATTTTACGCCCATTTGTTCCCGAGCCACCACTGATGTGCATTTGATGACGCATTTCCCACACTTCCTTTTTTGCAGCGGTCACCAAATTTTTCCATTTTCTCCTCACTTCTGCAGGTGTGCGTCGAACAAGTGTATTGTTTTGATTTAAATTTGCACATATCAAGCGCCAGATCTCCTGCTTTCTCAAATTTGTGCTGGCGTCGGTGGCTTTGCATGTGAGTATTTCCCGATGCATTGCGAACTGATCGAGGAGGAAAACATTTTCTGATTCTGTCCAATTCGGTTTCCTCCTCTCAATCCGCTTGTTGTCTCTGTTACTCATTTTTAACGAGTCCGTAGGTGAGTACTTCATCACATCACTAGAAGAAGGAGACGAATTATGAGCCATTCTACGATCCACTTGCAATACTGCGTTCATAATTTATGCCGCTCCAACACATTTAGTTTCTGATTTTCATGGAGCATTCCGCATTTCACAAAAAAAAGTACTCACCAAACTAAAACTTAGTTCTTAAACTCACTCTCCTAGAATTACATAGTACACAAATAAAATGATTAATTATCAGAGAAATTTAATTTACAATTTTATACTGAACTTGAAAAATCGAAACTTTTCTAAACAAAAATTGAAATAGTATTCTATACACAATATAAACACTATGTACAAAAAATGATGGCACAATCTGAGTATTATTGTTACAGAATAGAATTCCTTTAAAAAATGGCTATACTCTGCCCGGAAACAAACTCGGACCGTAGCCGAGCAGCGTTCCCCAAACTATCTTGGTCAAAATCTGTTTGACAATTGAAACAAAGCTGTGTTGTGACCTGGGAGTAATACTCCACAGAATGTGTTGAACTCAGAAGAGAACCTCTGATGATCCTCTGACAGAAATAAGAAAATCACTTTCTCTTCAAGTTTTGGGTTTAGTTTCCTAAAGTGATATGATTATGGACTATCTGGTGTGACTGTATGACTGACTGAATGACTTTGGGGAGGGATGATGATTATTACGAAGGGGATATAATATCACGATCATAATAATGGTAGTAGTGGTCATAGTCAGCCTTGCTTTGTTATGTTGTGACGATGAGGTTGCCCTTTGGTCAATGATACAAAGGGACGATCCAATAATACGCATATTAAACATTTTTTGATGTAGCCCTATGAATTATCTTCATCTTTTAGTTTGGTACAACTACACGGTTAACATACAGTTATAATCCAAAAACAAATCCTAAGTAAGTACCATCATAGAAGACGCATAAAAATTCATACATATAATATGATCATCATCATGATGGTCTTTGTTCATTTTCGATATCGTAACGCATCACTTTTTTATGCGGACTACGGACACACACTATTTTTTTCATCTTAAAAGATGCATGCATCATCATCATCATCCTCACATCTTTACATGCATTCATACAAGGCAATCAACAATATATTGCCATTTTGCCTTCACGACGCCGATAACATTGACCAAATGGACAACAACCTGTTTTAGGTAAGAAAATACAGCTTTTCCTTTTTGTCAAGTTTTGGGTTTAGCAAGGCAAAAGGGTTAACCTGTTTTTACGAAAAACTTTTACTTCAGCAAATCTTTAATAACCATATATATTCATACATATCTCTCTGCTTTTGCTATAATGCACTTTATATAGTTATTACAAATCTTTTTTAACAATCACTCAAAACATATCAAGTCACCTATATGATCTGATGTGTGTGTGCCATGCATTCACTCACTATCATTACATTACAACAACGGACATGAGTTGACTAGCTTATAAAAACAAAATCACATTTTTAAAGCGTATATAGGCATATTTATTATTAAAGTGCGAATGTATCCCTCCAAGGGATTATTGTTGGTACTTTACTTACATCTGCAACGACAGACTAACGAGAGAGCTAATGCATAAGGGCAAGCAGCAGCAGGGATGATGATGGAGGGGCACAGGTCAGGTATTCTTTATATGAAAGCCATATACCACTACCTCCACATCATTTTTTTTTATTACTGATCAGCATTTTTTTTCTCAAAGCTGAAAACCCGTTTTGCAGCTTATTATTTTACTTTTATGTTCATACCTTACCTTTTTACTAATCATTATCATCAACATCATCATCGTCTTCTTCGTTTTGTCTGATTGAATTTTTGTCTTCATCGTGTCGGTCAATACCACCACGACTCCTATCACCAGCATTGTAACTTCTATGACAAGAGCTTACCTAGAGATTATAATTTTTTTTGTTAAAATCTTCTTGAGCTTGAGATCACATACTATATATTATGTTCATTATGCACCTACATTTAATATACGCCTATTCATGCACATCCACATATTTTTCTTGCAAAAAAATTATGTCTTGAGATGCAGACTTTTTACGTTTTTTTATTGCACTCGACTCTCTCAAAACAAAACAGCTTATTTGGCTAGAGTTACGTGTAATATGCCATGCCACTATCCCCATATTATTGTATTTTCGCTAAGAGGCAAGCAGGAAAGCATTTTTTAAACTTAAATACTAAATACACTTTATACATAATATAAAGTTGACTTGTTTTGTGTTTAGTTTCAAGTTTTTTTTATGACTATACAGGGAACTTTGCTTAGAACCACTACTAGTCGGATGATTTCATGACTTACTGACTGAGTGACCACATGCTGACATGCTGGCACAAGTCAAGTGCCACTGACCGCTGATGATCACTATTACATTTTTACTGTTGACATATATTCTTTCCAAAGACTTTTTATTTTTTATATTGTTTACTGCTATCAGCATTGCACTTTCTGATGATACACCTGCAAAAAATTACTGCCTGTTGTTGTCCTTTTAGCTGGTTGGATCTTATCTGTACCTTTAATGCTTGTATTGTATTATTATATGCTAAACAATTTCTTATAGATAAGCACTTTATAAGGTTATGCTCCATAAAGAATATCTTAAAGGTTTATTAAAGACAGAAACAGTCTAGTATTATTAAAGAGCTACATATCAGTCCTCACTCAGTTCTGGCTAGCTTACTTAATTGTATCATGGTCGGTCGAAATATGATGTTTACTTCGAGAATCTTTAATCTTTTGCAATGACTCAGTGTACTACTCTGATAAATCGCCTCCAAGAAGGGTCCACCGATTAAGAGTTACTGTTTAACATTTTCGAGGCATGCCATTGGCAAGAAAAATAAATAAATTGACTGATTGACTTGTATTTTTTTATGTCCAAACATCATACGTTACAGCAAACTAAGCTACATTAGTGTACAATTAACAGTGATAGGTAGTCATCATAAGTCAGGCCCTTCAAAGGACGAATAGAAATGTATAATTAGCTGGTGTGATGTAATGGGTTCTCTGCATAAACATATCATACGATATGATACGTGTGTTTTCGTGTTCTTAGGAACGCGTGCTTGGGGGACGCTTAATAAGAGTAGATGTCCCTTTGCCTTAATTTGACAATTTGCATCCAAAGATCTTACAATTTGGGTTTTACTAATTAAAGTTCTTAAAACGATTGGTAATGAATAGACAGAGATCAATGGCAAATTAAAACAGAGTCAGATACACACTTTATTTTGCTACTTATGCATATGTAAATTGTGAGAAAGTTGACTTGTCTGCCTATTGATTTTCATTTTTTCTTGTAATTATTTCAAGGGTTTGACTTGTGACATGACATGAAATGAAGAGTAAGCGCACAAGTTACCTTTACACATTCTCATTTGACACGCAGCCCACAACATCATCCCAACTGTAACTGACGCCAAGCCAAGTATTCAATTTTACAACGGTATGGAAATTTTCAGAGAGTTAAGATGAGACCAAACTTTTTCTTGAGGTGTGTGATTATCAACCACATAACATAATATTGCATACATACTTGTTTTTCATCACGGCATTTTTGCTGTAAAGCACACAATCAACAAAGTCAAAAACAAAATTCACTTTCGTTTACATTCTTCAAGTTGATTTTAAATGAATAGTTAACCAGTACTAGTAGATCATTATTACTACATAATAATCAGTGATTCTTTTTAGCGATAGACAATGAGCAAAATGCAGTTGGTGCGGTGGTGCAAGGGATACATATGTCATGTCGTACAAAGTTGAATCTTTCAAGTATTTATTTATTATCTTGTATGAAATATGAGACGACAAAACAACAACACGGGATTCTTATTTTGGGGGTTTTACTTTTAAATTTGAGCTGCTTATCAACAAAATAACATGCATGTCTGAATAATAATAATAATATATAGAGAGAGAATCCAACCTCTTAGTCGCGAGAGTTCTAGTAATTCCCAACAAGACATACATGCATACATCGAAATTTGCAACAAAAAAAAGAACATATTTATTACACATCTTTTGTTGTCGATTTGGGAATCTTAACTTGCAACTAGTCATAAAGGAATCTCATCAGGTTCAGGATGATATGATGATGATAACCTAAAGAACATCAATATTTAGCTGTGTCCTCTCCCAAAAACTATCCCATACCTTTTTTTATTATTACATTCTTAAGAAGGACCTTGCTCCCTTATAATAATATACTGTGCAGGTTAAAGTGGCTCATTTTTCTGTACCTGCTGACTTGACTTGCTGACCATTTTGTACACTTACATATATTTATCCACGTAGTCATCATCACATCATCATCATCGTATCGTCAGTCAGGTCATTGGATTTGAACAAATAAAAAAAATCTTGTAGGATGAAAGCGAAATGAATAAAAAAACATATTATTATAATTTCTTCACAGAGCATCAACCTGCTTTTGAGATTAAAGTCCCTTTGGATGACGACGACGGACAATGTCTTGGCGTATTAGAGTTTTACTCAGTCAGTCAGTCAGTCTAATAGTTAAAAAGAATAAGAGGATGAGCAAAATTTTCATATAAATAAATACTGAAAAAAGTTACTTTGCAACATTACTCTGGTGTTTATGTTACGTTACGGGTGACGATGATGATGATGATAATGCTGACAAACAGAGAACAACATTTAGGTTTTAAGCATCAAAGTTGAATTGCCATAAAAGGTTAACGTTACCTTTTTTCTTGAAAATCAAGTATCTTTCTCCCTTGGTGTTTTATTACCTTGACATGAGTTTCAGTCTGTTTTCTTGTGTTACCTCTCTTCAGGGCATACATTAAAAGCACCAAAAAGATGCGAGAAGAGAGTTTTGTAGCCAGTGCAGAGTGCACAGAGTTGTCGTGTGGTAAATCACTAACAAATATATTGAATATGCATTTTTGTACACTGTTCAAATTATTTTTTTTTTTTGCTTAAGCTGATTACTGTCTTTAGTGTGTCTTGTGTACGATTTAATAACTACTACAGTAGGTAATTTTTTACTGTTATTACTGTACAGATTGGGTGAACTATGAATATTATGTGGTAACATTTACACTGAGATTTTTTTCTTCTTCTTCTAGTTGTGTATCACAAACAAAAGCAAAAACAATGCACTTTCAGTTTTTTTATAGTAAAAAGAGAAGAGATAAAGACTTGTTTTCGTGGATATTGCAGACAGCAAATTTTTATGCGTAATAATGAGTGATTGATCTCTGATGATGAGCTGATGCTGATGCTAGAAAAAAATCACAATCTTATGCTTAGATTAATTATAATAATGAATGGGCATATTATATTATTGGATATTTAAAATGTGAATACAGGTTCGATACACTTTAATGCTAGTTTTCTGTTACAAGAAAATATGCATGACTAACATGACTTGACGTTGTGTTGTCGTACCTGGCAAAATGTTGACGAGTAAGATTTTCTAAAGAAAAGTTCTTGTCTACACTAAAGTTGTCGTAATAAAAGAGTACTTGAATGAATACATATTTCCGGAAATAGCAAAACGTTTTTTATCGCATTTTTGTGAACTGGGCTTACAACAAAACAAAGAAAGTGAAAAACAAAGTGATGATGATGATCTAAGTGACTTCTTCCTACGCGCTACCAGCTACTTTTGACTTGTGTGTCTGTAGGTTAGTGTAAAAAACAAACTTTTTCTTTGACCATGGACTTTCCTGAATTCAACTGGTTTAAAGAATGTTTTATTTGAGCATGCATACTCAAGATTCAAGATACATGTGCGATTTTTTTCCAGCTTTGCGTAAGCAAGTTTCTGGCTGGATTTTTGCTATATGTAGACTATAGTGATTTATATTTTAGCTTATCACTCATTTAATTTAGTTTATAAGTACAGATCATTACAAGTGTACTGATATAAGCGATTCTGGCTCACGTATCTTTTTATAAAATGATCCATCGCAATAAAATGAAACCAGATAAACGGAATTTGGTAATCAATGAAACGAAACAAGAGATTGGCTTGATCGAGAAATGAGGTTGTTGCTTCATGCAATAATGATGACAAAATTTAAGTAACATAACATAAATATAATTTTTACATTAAGTTAAGCATATCAAGAGCATTTTTATCAGTTCAGCACATTTCGTGCGAGCTTATATCAGTTGCATTTCTATTTGTATCAGTTGTATCAACAAAACTAATTAAATTGCGGTCAAAATTACTCAGGTATGGATAAAACAGTCTGATTGAATACACTCGAATAAGAATCAATTTTTCAAAGCGAAATTTGTAACTGAACAAACTGGTTTAGATTCATTTGAAACGCATTGGAGTTAGGTATTCATGGAGTTAGTTCCTTGACTTATAGTATTAAACTTTGTGGAGTCATGAGAAATCAATTTTCAACTGAAAAAGTGTAAAAGCTTGGACAAAAGACAAGATGTTTTCGAAAGAAGAACGTGAAAAGATTGACGAATTAAGACAAAGAGTGGAAAAGGAGTTGGTGACAGATGAGCAGAGGAACGACTTTTTCTTAATAAGATGGCTTAGAGCACGAAACATGAATGTGGACAAGGCTGAAGAAATGCTGAGAAAATCCTTGGCATGGAGGAAGGAAACAGGGGCAGACGGAATCCTGGACAATGAGGATTTTCCTGACAAGTACAAAAAGAAATTTATGTTTGCTGTGTTTGGAGAGGACAGCGAAGGATGTCCAATCCTCCTTTTGCCAGCAGGAAGGCATAATCATAGAATGCTAATTGAAGCAGAAGGGATGGAGGCATGCATGCGATGGAATATTGTGTGGATGGAGAAAGTAATGAAGATAATTAAAGAGCGAAGGGAGAAAACAGGAAACCCTGTGTACACCTACCACGAAATAATTGACATGGATTACTATTCCTATAAGTCTTTCACGTATAAACCTGCAATAACTTATATTCTGGAAACACAAAGGATGTTTGATGAAAATTATCCGGATATTCTTAAATCGGTCACTGTCATCAACGCCCCCAAGATATTTGCTTTACTGTTTGCTCTAATAAAGCCAATGTTGCCGAAAGAGACGCTTGATAAACTTACAATCTTTGGAAGGAATGAAGACGCGTGGAAAGAGTTTTTTGTTCAGAAGGAATTTCCCATGCATAAATTTCCACCAAGGTGGGGAGGAACATTACAGGGTTCGGATGAGTTTTGTTCTCAGGAAGATGTCTGGACGGAAGCTCCAATTCCTCTTAAGTATTTTAAAGAAGGTAAGCTTCGAAAAGAAAATAGACATTTCACATCGTCAGTTAAACATAATTACATCCTGGTATGATGCAAATTGCAAACACTATTTGAAAGATCGGTTGGACCTTGGATTGGACTGGATTGGACTGCCGATCAAATATTTTATGCGTGTATTGTTTACGATGAATTATTTTTAAAATTAGTTTACTGTAGGAATTTTCAAAAGATTTCATGCGAAAATGATTTATATATTATTTTGTCCAACAATTTTAAAAGTATTCTCTTTTTTTGTAGTTCCGGAAGAAGATAATGATGGATTCTTTACGGTCAAGGTTTCAGCTCGGGATAAAATTGAATTAAAATATCCTACCATTGAAAATCAAGACACAAAAATTGACTGGAAATTTAAGACGGATAATCATGACATAAGCTTTCAAGTCAGCTTTCAGGATCATACCTCTAACGAAGAAACGATAATGATTCCATTAAAAAGGGTCGATTCCAACAAGAATCTTCAGGAAGGCTCTAAAACAGCCAATAGAAAAGGAACGTTTGTACTCACTTTCGACAATAAATACAGTTACACGAAATCTAAAAGTCTCAAATATAAAATTACTGTATCAAAGGTATAACTTGTAGGAACTTAAAAATTACTGGGAAATTGATTCTTATTGTTAGTGTTAGTAAGACGAGTGCACGAAACACATGCCAATTAACCATTAAGTCATACTGTATCTTGTACAAATGCTTCCTGGAAGTTGATTAGTAGCATAATAAATCATCATTGTTTTATTAAAAGAAAAGTTTCGACTTGAACTGTATAAAAATTTCATTTTTGTTATTTTACAAATGGTTGCATGCAACTGCAGCATGTTTGGAAAAAAATTATGCCCATAATATAAAGAAGTTCATATTTTTGAGTATTTTCGTCTCATAAAATTGTTATGAGGAAATTTTGACGAAAGAATGCAAAATTCATTTTTTTCCAAAATATCATTTATGTATTTCACCATATAATTATCATAATGCGAATTTCAATGATAACAATGCTGTGCAAGTCAAGGGCAACTTGAATTCGCTTGCTTTTTAGTTTGTTACTTTGATATAAGTATAAGTATGCATGATTGGATTTGCACAATTCACGAAAACAGAACAATTTTTGGCATAATACTTCAGGGGTCAAGTATCAATCCCGTGTTCTCTAAGCACTCAGTTCTCACGCTAAAATGCGTGACAAATTTCAATTATCAATTGAAATGCGTATAAAAGCACATACCCAGAAGAACTACAATCAGTTTTGATCGAATTAAAAATGCCAGCAGCACAACAACGAACGAAGTACAAAATGTTTTATCAGAATTTGAGTTGTCTGAAAAAGAGGAATCTCGTATTGAAATATTTCATAATTACGATCACTGGATCATAAGTGTAATGAGTGATGGTGATGACGATAGATAAAGAAAATATACAATTTTAAAGTACTCAACGCACAGAAACAATGCAATTTGATGAGTGGGGAATTTATTGCAATAAAAGTTCTCAAAAATATGGAATATTATAGAAAGTAAAATCTTTTCTTGTGCTAAATATGAGTATTTTTAATAGGCGAAGAACAAAGTATCTGTGTAGCATGTAAAGTATTGTGGTTTAAAATTATATTGCGTTATTGCTCCATCTATATGTATAACGTTTTTAATGAATCGGTAATAATAGGCAAGCTGTAAGTTGCAGACATGGTGAACAATGCTGGTTCATTCATGTTAACACGACTGTGGGAAAAAATGGAGAAATCTTCATTGTGCACATGTGAACGCTCTACATTTTAATACTGCTTTAAAACTGAAGATTAATAAGGGATTCAAAATAAGATTTCATACAATTTTCTCAGACATATCTCTTCTTGCAAGTAGCATTTATGAATTTATGTCGCACATTTACATACACATATTTTTACTCATGAAGTCATGAGCTCTCTCTCTCATTTCTCTCTGAAATGATGCTCATTTATTTTTAACCGTGGTCTAGGTTAAACCTAATTCTGGGCGAATGTCAGCCTTAAGTACATTTCAGAATGGTTCCAAGTTTGCTTTTAATATTCAAATTAAGAATGCTGACAGGAAATAGATCTGACAAGAAAACGGGGATTTATCTTTTAAAATATCCGTTTTGTTAAGCGAGAACCGTTTTCACGGTGTCCTATTTTAATTTTTCTTAGCTGTAGATGCCAATACAATATGTCATTGATTTCCGACAGGTGTATTGGCTTAGTAAATTTGTAGAATTGTGAAAATTTAAGCAGAGTGAAACAAATAGATCACTCATAGAAAGTGTGAAAGTTTAAGCAACCATGGTGGATGCATTTGTGTTTTTCCTCGTCAAGCTGTCATTAATAGCCCTCGGCTTCTGCTTCTTGATTGTTTGCGTTTGTGTGGTTCTCGTGCTGAAGTGGTATCGAAAATCAATGGAAATCAAGCGCAGGTGGGTAATTGTAACTGAATTTATCTAAATTATATTATTGACAAGTTTACAAAATACTGAGATTTTTTTTTACTCAGAACGGACCATTTATAGATATATGTGCGTATTTATCTACATCTGCAATTGTAATTTAAAGGACTAATAACTTTACCAGAAAATGCTAATTTACTAAATTACATGAATCAAATTGGATATTTTGTGCTGTTAGCTATAGGTATATGGTACATAGTATGTTTTGTCAGCTTTGTGATTTAGTTTAACTTTTTAAATTACTGCATCTCTCTCTAAATACGGACCCCATTTATTTAAGAATTTCAGGTAGGAAATATCTTAAGGAAAACGGTTTCGGCAATTCTTTTTTATGCATTTGTTAACAACATAATAAAGATAAATCTTTGCATGTGTATATCATGCAATATGAAAATTAAAAGATGTATCGTGTAATTGACATGCCATTAAGCAACTGAAATATGACTGGCAGGGCACCCCCCGTAAAAAGTGTCTGGCATAACATGCATGACATAATTCAAAGAAAAATATTTTTGTTTATTGCTATTACAGAATTCTTAAAAATTTAATTTAAATAAACTTTTCCTGGTCTTCATGTTGTTTTTAATTTTAACTTTAGATCGTAACAATGATAAAGATATTTTCCATAATATTTTAATTTAAACGCAAAATGTGCAATATTCTGATTTATATGTACCTGCAATCACTCGCGTGTTATCTAACTTTAGATTCTTAATTAATTAGTTTTCCCAGAATAGAGTAGAACTTGGGCAACACTCTTATTTAATAGATAATGAGCTATCCAGTCATTTATGACTCAATCAATTCCATAAATCGCACGAGCTTGTTATGAAAACTTTAGTTAAATTGGTTAATCATAGTAATCAACACCATCGTCTTGATAGCTCGCCGGGGATGGGACCAAGGTTGAAGGTTGAATCATGTATGATTTACATAATCCATAAGCCACTGACCTGCTTCTATATTCCTGATTTGATTCAAATTTAAAATATGAGGAAACTACGAATTAATACAAGTTTTTCAGTCGATTCCATTTTTCCTCATTATGAATGAGTTCTGAAAATTTATTTATAGCCATGTTCGAAATTATTTCGGATAAGTAACTTCAAGGGCATCAGAAATAATCCACGTGCATCGTTGATTTGGCTCGATCCCTAAATAAATAAGGAAATTTTTAAAACTATTTTTGAAGAATACACACATTTGTGTTTTATGCAATTATTTTATAAGTTAATCAGAAGTAAATTCAGAATTTAAAAATAAATCAGTGAGGATATTTGAGGTACACACAGTGGTCATAATATTGCACATATATCCAGCAAAGAAAACTCGATAATATATTAATTCGATAACTTGGGGATTATTCGAAATTTCTTCACGTTACTCAACATGCCATTTTGTTTTCGTAGGTCACAAACATTGAATACTTAATCATTTTTTCATATGCATGTGTAAAACAATTAATTGTACTCACTACTTGAGTAGATATATAGCACGTAGTAATTAAAATTTAAGCCAATCGTTTAAAAGTATATCCCATCATTGTCGACTTCGAATGGAGTTGCATGCAATCATTGAAATCACAGTTTTTTATGGAATTATATGCCACGTCTTAATCAAGTGGGATGATTCATACCACTCCGGCGTCAGATAGTAAGTTACGCATTTAAGTGAATGTCCTTTGTAATGAACCTAGTTTGAGTAAAAAAAATAATTGCCCTTGTTTTCATGCACAAGTTGGCGTGAAATATTTCCTAAGCAAGCGATTCTATTCTGCTTTCTTGATAGAATGACTTGTTTGAGAAAACAAAAACATTAAAATTTTAGTCTGGGTCCGTTTCGTGAGAATTTGACAAAATTGTCCATGTTAGAAAGTCGTAAGCGACAAAATTGCTTTAAATATGCCAAAAAAAAGTTAGATCATGGATAGATTACTGTCCAAAAATTCATAAAAATTCAGCTATCGTAAATTCTTCATGCTTCATATCCGACTCTATATATTAGGTACATAAAAGTGCTTGCATATTCTTAACAAGTCATTCAATCATACAGTTAAGTTACTACTATCACGGTTTAATGCACTTCAATAATAGGAATAGGATCGAAATGCATACGATACCTATAGTATATTTTGCTTATGACATGACATTACTATAAAAACAATTACAAACAAACATCTACTAATTACACTTATAGGTTGAAAGCTAACAATATAAAATGCTATCACACAATAGGCAAGGCACCCAAGGTTAAATCATTTTATACTTTCTAAGCTTTACTTGACAGTAATTTGCTCAGTTCACTTACCTGTCTACTTTATATTGTTTTTGATATTTTAGCAGACAGTTCGTAAATTTATATCCATAGATCACAAATTTTCCAATAGCAACTTTGGGTTTCTTCTGCTATATGTTTTGGTGTAGACGAAATTGACCGCGTCTAAGGACAACTTACAATACAATCAAACCTCAGACCACTAAGTCCATTCATCAAGTTTAGTAATTTTATGCCTATTTAATATTTGATTGTTAGCATGATCAAGTATTTTAATTGTCTTTATACCTATATTCCATACCTATACTCTGTTGTTGTTGTTTTGCTATTCCTCTGGTAAACTGATTTTTAAACTTAAAGTATATGTCATAAAGTTGCAAAGTGCATTGTTTTAGGCACAATCATTAGATAGCTGATTTAACAGCAACAATGTGATGTGAACAACTGAAGGGTTGATGCACCCTGTATAACTTGACTAAATTACAAATTACATTTTGCAAGGATAGCAAATACTACACATGTGCTTATTTACTAGTATAAGTGCGTGCACAATATTATACAAGCAATATGTGTAGGTACATGATGGATGATAATGTTGTACTAATCGGATGCCTTGTCGTGACTTCAAAGGGCCAAAGTGTAGTTAAGTAAAAGTGTTTAGCAAAATGAATACTTTTAAAAGCTGTCATGCAACTTTCAATTTCAGTTGGGGTTAAAAAAGAACTTTAAAGTTCTCTTCACGTACAAAACAAAATCATCATTTTTTTGTAGATTACATACAAATCGTACCCAATTGGACATGAAGTAAAAAATTGAAATTAGAGACTATAACTTGATTATGGGTTTATGGACCACGAATTAACGTGTGACATGTACACTTTGTCATAGCATAGTTCACTCCCAACTAAAATGTTCCACACATAATGCAACATGTTGCAAAATTTAAACTTTTTATTTAACTAAATTCCGTTTCATTCAAAAGCATGAATATAAATATAAATCTAAAACGTTAGTTGTTGGCATCTGGAAACCAGATTGCATACGAAATTTTTATCAAAATTTTCCCGTAATTAATTCGGATATCCGAAGGTGACAATACTTATTTAAATATCCATGTAAGGTGAACAGCCATGAGACCATTTTTAACATATGTTTTGTGAAGATAATCACGTAAATTAAATTCCATTTCCTTTGATTCCCAACAGCCCAGACCATAATTTTTGAGCGGATTAAAATTAAAAAAGGTTAAATGTAAATATGGGTGGAAATGAAACAAATGTGTCCCAAAACTTCTTATGCGTTACAACAATGACAGCGATTATAGTAGCACTTAACGTCATAATCTTCTTCAATGTCCCACATACAATATGTCGCATCGCAGTCGAGTCGCCAAAAGTCTGAGAGTAGCCGCAAACTGGCATGAAATTATACAATTGTCGATTGTGTGGCGCGGTGTATTCTTCTGTTATCCTGTGCACATGGTATGATCATCATGAAGAGATGCATTATGCACGGTTGCATAACCATACGCTAATGTACATCAATAACTGTCGAATTATAGGAGTATGCAATGTAATCTGTAAGGTATTTTCAAGAAATGGACATGGACATGTTGGACGAGGAGAGCAAACAATTGGAATTGACAACTTGATTTTTTATTTTAAATGTAAAGAATATTTAAGGATGTTAACAAGAATACTAAAAGTATATATTCTTCTGCAAAAAAACAGACATCCATTTTTACGAAGAATTGTTATCCTGATATGATCATGATGACGATGATGATCATCATCCCCTATCACACATCGACTCGACATCATCATTATCCGTCTTCTTTGCAATAAGGCATGGCAAAAAGCAAAGCTAAAAGGACTTATCAAATCATTCACCCGAAGCAGCAGCTAAAATGCGTAATGTAACTAAGTTGAACATGTACAATGTAACAGCGTCAGCGTATCATTTAACTTTAACTACTGCTGCGTATAGAGGAACACAATAGCATATTAAGCATATCCTCGCGTCAACAGACACAGAGAATCATTTCCTTATGAAAACGCTTGGCTAAATTAGAAAAATGACTATTGTGTCATAGGAAGTAAATGTAAGTTAGTTTGTATGCAATAATAAATGCTTCTCGAGGCGAATTAAGTCACATAATAATAAAACATGTTAAATGAACATGTAAATTACACTGTACACAGTTAGCATGTGGCAAAAACGCTCGCATAAAAAAATGTACTTAAATACAACAAAACGAAGAGGATATTTTTTTTGGTGGAAGATTGCAGATAACTAGCCACAACTGCAACGAAAAAAAACTACGACAGCATCATGTTTTTTAAACCAATTTTGTAACTGATTCTGCTGTTATGTAGTTGGTAATGTTGGTATTGGATTAAGGTGCACCATCACCACCGGCTAACTATCTTCATCATCACCTCATCATCATCAGTCGAGTCCTCATTCAAACAGTTACGGAAATTCCCCTTGTTCATAAAACAAAATTAATATTTAAAGAAAAAGGGGACATTTTCACTTGTTTACAATAACAATGTACTTTGTTGCTGTTATTTCAACAATATGGGTTGGCTTCAAAGAAGAAAAAAAAAACTTGAAACTTTTTATTGAGTAATAAGGAATGTGTGTAGACATTACCATTTATTTTAAAAAAGTACAAATAAAAATACATAGAGATAAAAGTCCTCATGAGTACTTTTCAAACAAGTAGTTTTGTAAAGAAGGGAAAACAAAGGGGAGGATTTTCTGTTTTTGATGTAGTTTGTTTTGTTGATTTGATATACATTACATAGCTTTAAGTACTTTAAGTACACTTAAAAGCATTAGGAATTACGATTGCACTACATTGTCACGTCAAGTTTGAGTCAAAATAGTAAAGTGTTTATGACAAAAAGTTTTCAATCCCTTTCATTTCAACAAGAAAACGTTCTAGTCTTTAATTATTGATATGAGTGACCTGTTAGAAATCCTTCTAGTGGCATTTTGTGGCCTGGTTTTAGTCTTTGCTGTTTTATTCATTGGTTGTTGGTGTGTCATAGCATGTGCGTTTTACTGTTTAAAACACTTTTACAAAAAGGCAGTAAATTTGGACTCCATGGTCTCTGCAATGACACTCACATCAACTTCCGATGTGGCCAGCGATGATTCGGGGAGTGATATTGAGTAAGACACGCCTAATTTAAATATATATATTTATATGCGTATAGATTTTAATCAGATAACTAACTAACTATTCATTCATCCATTTTTAAACATGTGTATGTAAACACGTGAAATTTAATCAATATTTTATGAAATCCTAAGTCCTTTCTGAGCCAAAGGGTCATTACTACTTCTTCAAAAGCCCAATCTAACTTTTACAACATATCATTTTTCATAGATTTTTTTTAGCTGGTTTGTTTTCTTGTAAAAATGCAATGTAATAAAGTGTACTTGTACATATCCAAAAACAATTTTTTTGGTGTTTGGTGTGGTGACTAATAAGTAAGTAGACAAGTCAAACAAGTGTTGCATCGTATTTGTGCAGGCAGCGATTTGTTTAGTGTTATTATAAGATTTACTTAAAAGATCACATCAAAAACATAATTTTTTTTCGAACTAACTAGACGAACAAGCTTATCTATCAACAAAATACCACTTAAGTTTTTTCTTTGAAAGAACGACGTATCAAACTAATTTGTAGTCAAGCGAAGTCTTTTCTGTGGATTTCACAACTTTCGATTTCATCTTCATGTTTTTTTTTATCTTTGATATTATATGTACTTATATGTATTACTCACTTTGTTAAATTTGCAGATCTCGTGTCTACGCATCTCATGGTGCACAAGGATATTTGGAATCATTAGAAACTGGTTCTGCAGCTGTAACTTCTACTGCTGCTGAGACTCATTATCAGTCTTTGGCAAGGATGGAAACCGGTATATCACGTAATCTGCAGGGCAATGAATCCTCATCAATAGACTTAAGGAAAGTGAAAGCGTCATGTGAGGATATTCCACCTCAGTATGAAACCTTGTCTCCTCCTACGTATGAATCTTTGTTTCCGGAAGACGAAATGATGATGCCAAAATTTACTCATGTAAATGAAAAGGGACATCCAGGATAAAAATTGCTTGTGACACAGAGAGACAAATGCAGACGCAGAGAACACAGAGTTGGTATTTTCTTACCAAAATGAAAATGCCATTTCTTCAGTAAAGATCTCAATTATTAAAGCATGCAGCAGTAATAAGTACCCATTTATAATGCCTAAATAGAAATGAAAATAATTACAAAACGATTTGTTACGTTTTTGAAATTAGTTTTCTTTTTCAATAATTTACTCTCAGGCTTGTTTTTAATTTTCAAATGTTTTATTGTGCATTTTTTTGTTGAATTATAGATATGATAATAAGTGATTTAAGTAAATTATATGTTATATCTGCTGTCCTCAGCTTTACAAAAATGTTTACCTTTACCATTTAAAATAGTTTTAAGAATGAGAACGTATGTTAAGTTATACTTGTAACACATAGACTGATCTTTATAGAGAAAATATGAGCTAATAAAGAGTTGTGTGTAATTTAATGTAAATATTTTGAATTTGACTTAACTGTTACCGGATTGCTGTTATTAACATTCATTAATTCATTATAGTATAGTAAACAGCAATACACTTAAATTAGACGGAAAAGGTAATTGTTCAGTTCAAAATTGACAGATCTGCTAATCTCAAGAATCGTATCATAATCTAGCAAACATTTATACTTTTGATTCCCAAATGTATCTTCACCGAGATGCTGAATTACTTTGTTTTGACATAGCGTGGTTAGTAAAGTCATAAAGCTAATATTTCTATTTTTGTTTACAGTCTTATCATCACAATACACTTGAATACTGCTAAAAATAGCATTGAGTCTGTTAAGCTCAAAACTACGAACAGTTGGCTTAATATCAGTCTTCACTAATGGTTGTCGACCTTTCCTACTTTTTGCAGATTTGGTCTTTACAAAAAATCGCTTATCTGAAGCTGGAGGGTTATGAGTTGCCAAATAAGATGCAATTAGTAAGTACTTTGCATTCAGCGGCATTTCTAAAGTCTTTCCAATAATTTCTGGCGGTTTTGAGTTATCAGACAAATTTATAGAACTTATTGAGGAATTAAGCTCAAAGAATTGTGCTTTAAGCTGCGGCTCCAATTTCTTCCACAGTCTGCTAAGATTTACTTCTTCAGAACTTGAAGCCATTTCTTGAAACTTGTCCCAGTGGCTTTTAGTCAACCTGGACAATTTACGGAGATCCCGACATGCATAATAAAACATGCTGACTATCATTTTTACGTAGAAATCGTAGTAATTTGAGACGAGGGTCCCACTGTGATGAACTTTCTGATGAATTAATATTTGAGTTAGTTCCTCCATTGTATATTGTGGGAAGTAGATGGGGATAATGGAATGGTCCATGATGTTTGGCATGTACAGTCCCGGGGGTAAGGTTGAGGTGAAGATAACACATAGGTTCATTTGAATAATGTCTTGCAAGGAAACCAAGAAACGAAGGATATCATCGTATTCCCCTCGTAAGTTTTCAGCTCCTTCAACAACAACCACAACACGCATGGCACTGTAAAATAAAATGAAGACACCAAATCAATAAATACAAATAATATGAATATGATTACTAACTACATTGTTTTCTATGAAGCTTGGTTGATTGAATCATCTATTATTACCTGGTTTTTTTAGATCTAAAAAACATGTCAAAATTTGAATATAGTGAATGCAGACTATCACACTTGAAATTGGAGGCTAATGGTTTGGTAACAAGCTGTTTCACTAATGTCTCATAAAAAGCCCTGCGTCCACAAAGAATTTCTGCGCAATGTATCCGGACCACATGTAATTCCCGTCCTTTCAGAGTTTCTTCTAATGTATATGATTTTCCTGAGGAGGGGGCGCCCCAAAGAAAAACACATCTTGGCATTGTAGTAGCTTTATTTCCAAACAGGGCTATTAAAAGTCTGCATTGATGTTTCCTTCCAACAACATCTTCCGGTGTGATCTTGGTAATTTCCTGAGGCGTGATCTTGGTAATCTCCTGCTCCTGAGGTGTGATCTTAGCAATCTCCTGCGGTGTGATCTTAGTAATCTCTTCCGGTTTGTCAGTATTTTCGGGAGTGATAACTTTACTACGCTTAGCTGGACTGGGACGTGGGGATTCCAAACCTGCAAAAACAGAAAATAGAGAAACGCATCAGTTACAATCTGTTAGAGAAGAAAATCAAATTCATGGAACCGTTTCCTTCGATTTTAGTTAGATATTAACTGTACACGGGAAGACATACCGTTACATTTTTCAAGAACAACCCTTAACTCCTTCGTCGTTTCCATTAAGGTGACTGAACTACTTATCTCAGCTTCTTCACTCATCTTCTTACAGCAACAGGTTCACGGGAAATCCTATTTTTAACCTCCTTACCACAACTGAAGACTAAGACCTCAAAAAACAGCAAAACAAACAATACAATGCGAAGCGCTTGTAATCACAAAACGATACGTAATCAATCAGAGTCTGATGAAATGTTTTAATCAACACTTTGTCTTTGTTACTTGTTTGTTGGAATGAGCGTGACAAAATGATAATCAGTAATCAGTTTTCCTGATAAAACAGTGACAATACTGACAGTGAAATTCAAAAGCCAAATTGGAAAATGAATGACAATGACAGTAGGCGCAATCGCAGGCAGTGCAGAGGTGCTCTTCTTGTTCTTTTTGCTGACTGACTACTGCCGAGCTCCCTCCAATCCAAAAGGCAGCTAAACCACCGGCTCAGCTGACTGGTTTGTGTTTATTTGCAGGAGATGGAGATACAAAACAGCAGACAGCAGGCTCTCCCTGTCCTGGTTTTCTAGTGCACTACATCTTTCTTGTAAAACTTGCTACTGTGACGAGAATAGAATTAAATTGGTGTGATTTTGGTAATTTTTGAAATTTAACTATCTTCGGAATCCTGAATATTGTTTTGAAGGCGACATTAGATTTAAGAAGGAGAGAGGAATTAGATTACGATTTGATTTTGGAACAAGCTTAAAAATGGACATCTTGGGATCGATAATGAAGAAAATGGAGAAGCCCCCTGCGATGGGGGAGAAGGAACGACAAATTCGAAAAAGTAATTAATCAGTTTACCTCATACTTTGTTTTGGTTAATCAGATCAGGGATTCAGTTACTAATTCTATTTTATTTTAATAAGGGCATAATTTTAATTGATTGTGTGTACTGTAATTTTTGCAGTGCAACAGGACAGGATGAAGAAGGAGCAGGAAGAAAAGGAAAAACGTATCAGGGAATTTAAAGAGAAGATAACAGAGGAAATTAAGAAATTTGTCGAAGATGAAACCAGGAACAGATATACTTTTGAGCCAATGGATAAAACTTATCGGTCTATTTTGTATGTGTTTTAAGACATTTACATTCCAAACCTTATACAATGTTTATAATTTATAACCGTTAAATATATTATGTGTTTTGAATTTTTGTCTAAAAGGTACACCATAGCTGAAGACTCGGGATTGATTGCTCACTCCTTTGGAAAAGAAGAACTGGATAGGCATGTGATGGTTTTTAAAGAGGACCACGTACCCTGTGATGCAGAAATGCAGGCATTACGAAGAAGAGAACCTTATGATCCGACAGCTCAGGAGGAATATTCTGCTGTTGGCGAGCAAGAGGATGAAGAAGATGTGCCTCAAAAGACCAGACGAAATCGTAACGCAAATCCGCCCGAATATCTTCAAAAGTATCAAAAGCAACTAGGAGGAGGGCAGTTTTCTAAAGAAGCAGCTACTAAAACGCAAGATGACAATCGGTCTTACGGATTTGGTAAGTGTCACAAGTTCGACATTAATTAAAAGTTAATACTTCAATGTTATTTGTACCTTTTTTATTTATTTCAACATTTTGGCAACGTAGTATCGAGTGCTCAGAAGAAAGATAAGAGAACAATTGAAGAAACACTTGCTGATATCCGAGCCAGAAAGAAGCACAAACCTGATGACAAACCTGAAGAATCACAATAATGTTTGTAGAAGTAGAACCAATGAGATTCCCTACGATTTTGTTTGCTACGCTGCTGTTTAGAAAGGGGAAATGACCATCGTCAGCTAGATCTGCAAATTTCTAACGTATGATATGATCTTGATTTGTATTAGTTGATATACTTAGCTCAAGAACTTTTGTTTGCATATAGTATGGCAACGGAATGAGTTTGACGAATTTTTAAGTTAAAACTGTTCAAAGTTTTTGAAGTACGGATCGAGTTTCAAGATGTGCGGTCGTTTTGTTTCAATCAAAGTATAATTTAGAAGTTTTTGTGTAATGCTGTTTATAGCTCATCGAGAGCAGTTCCTTATTTTATTCAAAAATTAAACAATCCACTTCTCTAGTCGTGAGCACATGAGTTGGAAGTATTAGAGGTCTACTGTTCTGTTACCCCTTGACTTCTCATGAACAAATTATTAAGGACCTCTATTCTATAATTTCTAGTTTTTATGAACTTTGGTGGTGTATGGTCGTACAAATAAATTATGCCTTACTTATACCTAGATTGATTTGTTGAAAATAATGGGGTTCAAGTGGTGATTTAGCATTAAAATATATTTTGTTTGTTTTGTTTTTATATGTGTAACACGGCAGTTTATAATCATAATGTAAAACAAATAGGATATATAAAATATATACATGAATTTTATGAACGTATGTACATGAAAGTGTGATTGAGAAAAGTTTGAGTGAATAAAATTGCACACGTAAGCTAAAAAATTTATCGAAGAACGGTAAGCGTGTTTTTTTCAAAATTTCTAAGTAGAGTAGATGCAATCCATAACACAACACTACATTAGTGGACGTCGCAAACCTTTTTTTATTATTTGTTGAGCCTGAGCCGTTACGGTCATTAATCGCGGTCTTTCCCAAAGTTTTAAGAAACACAAAACAGACCTCTCATCCAAACTAATTAATTGCTCAATATCTTCAGAGAAACATAATATATTGTGCTCTTATTTTCTTCAATACTTGAGGATGATTTCATAGTCCTATAAATACATTCACTGATGAGTGACGACACTTGATTCACTCCACTTTGCACTCTGAAGAAGCAGATCAAATAGTCCGCTGTTTATTTTTCAGAGAGTAGCTTGTATCGGAGTATCAGATTATTTAATTGGCAATAAGCCATATTATACTTAGGTATCGTCGTGAGTCGTGACCCCAATACTGTTGTTATCTACAAGATATGATAATTATGAGGTTGTTCAATGCACAAAAGCAAACTAAAACTAATCCTAGTATGGAATATTAAGCAATCAATACTGGAATAATAAAGTTATTCATGTGTAACTACAATTTGACGGAAATAAAACAAAATGTCTGAAAAAACGAAGGGGGACAAAAAGGGTTTCAACAAGTTTTTGTGGAACGGTGACACCCACGAATTCCTGGGAAGAACAGCTTCATCATGAAGTAAATCGAGATAGTTAATAAATTTTGACTAGAAACGTCGAGCTCAGTTTTTTGCTAATAATTACTGTATTTTTTCAGCGAAACTCATTGTCTTCTACACCATCTTTTTTGCCTGTCTGGCAGTCCTCTTCTTACTTATGCTGTACATTTTTTTCCTTACACTTGATCTCCAAAAACCAAAATGGCTAATGACTGACGGTTTAATTGGGGACAACCCAGGAGTTGCGATTCGACCTCAGCCTGATCAAGACAGAAATGTAGACTCCACTTTGATCTGGTTTGAGAGGAGCCAAAAAGAAAGCTACAAATTCTGGAGCTTTCAACTAGAATTATGGACCCATCCTTATCGTAAATATCGTTATTGAGATTGCGCTTACAAATAGCATGTTAAGAAAAATGCAACAAAATAATCGATTGTACTGAAAATACATATTGACATAGGTTTCCATCATCATGCTATCAATTCAAATTAATTGTGTACAGTTCTTCCAGCCGAAAGTGATGCAGGCGTGACCAAATGCAGCTTTGGCAATGGAGGCACTGATACGTACAAGGACAAAAATAAGCAAAGCTATCAAATTTTTTCATGCTTCATCGATAGCAAACAATTTGGAGAATGCAACCCGGAAAACGAATTTGGGTATCGTCTCGGTGAACCGTGTATCCTTTTAAAGCTTAACAGGGTAGGAATGAAAGTTTAAAAAAATGTTTATAGACACTCTACAACCAAAAAATACATAGTGCTATATAAAATTGTGGAGCAATGTACAACTTAATGTGGTCCCCTAAGATTTACGGATGGGAGCCTGAAGGATATGGATTAAATGGAAAGCAATACAATCCAACTGAATTTGATGAAATCTTTACCAACGATATGCAGGACTTGGAGAAAGAAATTGAAAACAAACCACAACAAGGATTAAAAGTTATGCCCAAGTTTTTGCAAGATTACATCAGGAAAGAGGTTGCAAAGCCAGGACGTTCTGTCCAATGGAAGGTGAGAAAAAATGAACTCCATTTTGATATTCTAGTATTTATCAGATTAGACAAATCAAATTATTTGTGGTTTATCTTATTGTAATTCACAGACAGACTTCTTGAATAGTGTGTTCTTCTCATGTGATGGTGAAAATCCAGCAGATAAAGAGAATATTGGACCAGTCTCCTATTACCCCTATCCATATATCCCCAGCTACTACTTCCCGTTCACTAACCAGAGAAGTTACTATTCACCGTTTGTAATGGTCCAACTAAAAAAGGCAATTCGTAAGTTTAACTAGTATACTTTTAAAATGCATCTATCAACGTTTTGTCTTTTTTAGTTGATTTGATTTGATTTAAATAATTGATCTTCTACTTTGGTTTTACAAATGCAGCTGGTGTTCTTATAAATATAGAATGCAGAGGATGGGCAAAGAATATCCACCAAAACCGTCCAGATCGTCGTGGCTTGGTTCACTTTGAAATACTAATCGACTAAATCATTGATCTACAAAAGTGGGTTTGTAAACTATTATTATAATGATGTGATGATCAAAAAAATTCTCACTAAAACTATTAAAAGTCCAAATACGAAAAAAAGAAAGAAAGAAATAAAAAATCTGATTTACAATTATAAAAAGTTGTAAGATGCATTGTTTCAATAATATTGCATAGGTCAATGCTACACTGCATCTTCAACCTAATAATCATCTTTAAGGCGACAGTTACAAAGTACAAAATAATTTAATGTTTATCGGTTTAATGATTTATAGTTAATTACATTGATGTACATGCTTGTATAAGCTAAAAATAATACATTCCAACAAGCATTAATTACTACTGCATATTCTAGAAATCATGTCTCTGATAAAATTCAATACAAATTCGATTTTACTACTTTTTCAGAGATCGACGTTACACAAAAAGGGCACCGAAAACTAATTTCAACTGAGATTAAAGTTTTTACTATTTTTTGATGATTTTCTGATTTTTATCCGATAACAACAAGGTATTAAGCACTTCACCTTCATCAAAATGCTCCTGCACAACAAAGATAAAAGTAAGTCATTTTCAACAAAATATTATATTTTTGGGAGTTTTAGTATTTTCTTACTGATAATTACTTAAATACTATTACCGTAGCTGTAAAACTATGATTATGATTTAAAATTGTAACTCTTAAAAAACGCCGACTTTCACAATGTGGTACATTAAATGCGAATACTCGATCTAACCTAAAATTTTATTATAACCGTTGTATTCCACTAAAGCAGTGATCGTTTGAGTGTTGTGTCATTTGTACTACAACTTTGATTTCATTAATTATTAATTATACACACATGTAATTTGGTTAGTTCAAAGAAATGGAAGAAAATTTTGACGAATCGAGAGCAAAAGAGCAAAAATATATTCTGTTTAAAACAAATTGCGCATCAAGAGAATGAGGTAGGCTGGTGATGGGCCATGACCATTGGCATAAATGCTCCTTGCTGGGCGGGGGACACGATCGGCATTGGCACATTATCGTAAGTAGGTGGAATCTGGAAATGAGGTAGTAACGCACTAGAATTATGCTGCTGATTCTCCTGAGATTCTTGCAACTCTACTTCTGATGACGATGTATCATTGGAAGCACCAAAGGAAGAGGACGCAGACACCTGGGCTTGAGCTGCCTGACTACTTGAACTTGAAGGTCCATCATTTCGAACACTCATCCGTCTCGTCAGCCATTCAGGATCCGATACTTGCACTGGCATTTCAAGAGGAAATGACATGGTGTACAAATCATCGACGTAGGATTGACGATAAATCCCAGGTTGTCTGAACTTGGCAAACTCAAATACAGCTTCTGCAGCAGTATATCTTCGAAAACGAATGAGATAGGAGCAAATCAAGTATCCAGTTCTGTTAAAGCCATGAGTGCAGTGAACTCCAATGTAGTCCCTACGATTCCTCTTGAAAAAATGATGTACCATGTTACAAAACGCAGATATTGAACGTTTGGACGGTGGTTTTCCATGACCTTCACATGAAAGCTTGACGTACTCAACACCCCGACTTTGTATTTGGGCAGGATTGTAGTAACGTGATGTATTAGTCAAGTCTATCCACAAGCCTATACGAGACTGAATAAAAAACACGACACCGGAAACCCCGGAATACGTAATAAAAAAGCGAAAAACATTTGGTATAATCTTAAAAATTGAATCAAATCAGCGGAGAAAGCTTACATGGTTCATTTGATGAACTCTTTCAAAAATGTTTTCAACTGAAAAGCGCTCAGCTGAAGGAACCCTGTTGTTCAATTCAGACTTCAAAGGGGTTTTAAAAACAAAAAATCGTTCGTCCACAAAACCAGTTCCCATCGAAGGACATCCCTGCCACCCCTCAGGAATTAGGTTATTCCTGTTTCTTCTACCCATTCCTGGATGTTCCGCGGTGTTTCTGTGCACCGGAGTATAGGACATTAAATGAAATGGTCACAAAATATAAGACCTGCAGAATAAAGCACAAACAGCGATTAGAAATCAACTTGATCATGTGATACGAAATTGGGTCATGTCAATGAAAGGGTTATCAACCAAATACCAGCTGAATCATTTTTTAAAACGTCAACATTTTAGAATTTACCGTTAATTAGTTTCGAAAGCCAAGAGTCCGTCAATACAAACTATAACTCATATACTAAATAAGAGAAAGTACTGCATTTCACAATTTAAGAATTAACTGATCTATTCATTCACTCTAAAATATTATGAACATGCTTGATTATGATCATATCATTGATAACTAAAAGCCCCCTGCTCTGTGAATAGTAAAATACCAACCAATTCATTCACACAAAAATAGTAAAAAAAA
>JAQIWN010000422.1:0-34231 GCA_034699025.1 Entomobrya cf. arborea Gr-Col-00668 | reverse complement strand
ATCATAATATATTTCATGAGAATACTTGTATTTATACAAGTATATCAAAATCCCTATGCTCTGCTATTCTCCCAAAGTATTTTGTCATTAAGCTACCATTTTGTCGTTCATCATTTGTCGAAAATGAAAAGTTGAATTTACTTCATTTGTCAGTTTATATTGCTGGATGGTGGTGGGTGCAAGTAAAAACCATTCTTGTAAATCTGCGTCTGCCAAAATATTACCATTTCTCTTCAAAACCAATTTATGCATATACACAATATTATTGCATTTCTGCGTATGCTATGCAGCTTATACTAGAAACTTTGTGGAGAATATATTCATAATTTATGCAAGTATATATCTAAGGTGTGCAAACACAAATATACAACATCACTACACTATTATTTGAATAGCAATCCCGTTTAGGTTCCTACTACTGATTTACTCAGCCAGATGAACTCTTCTGTTTAGAATAGATGGTTACGGACTTTACATGCTGTTGTACCAACAGAAACCATGTAGCACTTGAAAAGTACTGAAATTGTGAAAGTTCAATTCGATTAGATTTGTTTGCTCTCTTTTCCCTTCATGTGTATAAAACTGACAACTCTACTTTATTATGAAGTAATATAGTAGTACCCACTTTTTCCAAACAATACTACCGAAAATGTCTGCATACGGATATGGTTTTTAGATGGAAGTTATATTGGTGGGATGGATATAAGGTGTATCAAACCGAACTGGCAGATGCTTCCTGTTCATGCTTCGCAAGTCAAAATCCTAGCCTAGCAAGCAAACTGAAGAGTTTGATTTTGACTTGGCTGAAGAACGAGATGGGTTATAGTAATCTTCTGGGAAGCCGACAGTTTTTGGTTTTATCAAACCTCGGTCGGTAACAGTCTACTTTTCTTCCTCTTAGTATGCATCAAAATACAATGTATATAAACATGTTTTTACAACAAAAAAACTTTTTCACTAGAGTACCAAGTTCAAGTGAAAGTAATAACAAGGGAAGAATATTGTATTTTGAATACTTGATTTTGAAAGGATTCATATTGCTCAGCATGTGTATTGCCACCACACAATCTACGCAAACAACAATAAAAATAAAAATATTACGATTATACTCGTGCCCACTCCAAATATTGGCTATTATAAACGTAGTGCAAGTGCACTAAATATAGAGGGAAAGGAACAGTCCTACGATTTTATGAATTCGAAAATTGTATTATGTTTGACAATATTTATTCTTCGATTTGTGCCACCTGACCCGTCTCAACTATTGAAAATATGACTGCTATTCTACTTCTGGGTAAAAACGAAGAAAGAGAAAGAAAAAATACTTGTCAATTTTGTCTGGGAAGAGAAGAAGGAACAACAAAAGCGAGCAATTTATGCATCATGGGTTTTTTATCCTTCTAAATTTTCATATTTGGGTTGAATTGGGTATTGCTGAGGAAAAAACTTGCAAATATAGAGGTAGATGTCAAGTGCCAAGTAAATACTCCTGATAAGTTTCCATTTCAACTATGCTCTCTTTCAATAACACTGATTTTTTTCTATTCTATTTCGTGCCTGACTGGAGATCTGGTCTGTTTACATGTAAATTATGTACTCTGTGAGCTTGTACAACTAGCTGAATGCCACTTCTTTGTGTATTTCTAAACTGGAGAGAACGTTGTATGGATGCAGTTCAAGTGGCAGAAGTACTAGAAGCCAAGTGCTGAGTTTTGACTTTTTACGTGCATAACCACGACACAAAAATTGATCATTTTTCGAAATTTTTTACTTTTATAGTTTTTCGAAAACCAAAACATACCCAGGAACAACAGGAGTTTCATCTTTTTGGCAAAAAAATAATGATTTTATTTTAAAACGTTTTAATCTAAGCTTTCAAACATTTTTCGGTTGCGAGTAACTGAATCAGTGAATAGTATTTTTCTGCTTGCTTAAATTAAACCAACTTTCTTCTTATTTTGATCGAAGTGAGAACGCAGATTTTTGATGTTCAAGGTTTAAGTTTAATTATTGAGAAACATAGCGTCAACTTTGAAAGATTACATGGTATTCTATGAAAGTCTCATCAATAAAAATAAACACATTACTTACTTGACGAATAGGAATGGTTTCTGCGTTTGATAGCCGAGGAGACTGTCCTGCTGTTGTAAAGAATCCTCCAATGTTTTCCCCTAAATTGTCTTTCATTGGCAGGTGAAACGTTGCATAAGGGTATATATCTTCTGCTGTTTCTGGTAGTACGATAAAAAAAATAACACAAGATATAAAATTTCGGTTTTATCAAATGTCAGATAACACGAGAAAAAGTAGCTAGATTAAAAAACATAAATATTATGATATGATATGTAAATGACATTTGATGACATGTGTGTTTAATTATATGCAACACATTTCAAAAGCATGTAATGTTGAAAAACTGGAACGAAGATTCAATCAGATCTTTTGAACTTCTGTGGCCTTGTTTTGTACAAATCTGTATTTTACAGTTTGCATAAACGGCGAATTCTTTGCAGTTATGCATTAAGTCTATAGTAAGTTTCAGATTCTATAACAGTCAGCTTGTCATATGTAGTCGTCCCTGAAATGGACAAGCTGGAATAACGTTTGATTTCAAAAACTCTTTCGTTAAAAATTCTTTTAACTGTAACTTTCCTTACGGTATTTTATCGAGACATAACAGCTCTTGTCAGTCTACAGATGCTATAAAATATTTTTTTTTTTCGCTGCGATATTATCATGTCAGTGTCAAAGTGTCAACAACTGATGCTAGCAATATTATAAGATGCTGTTTGTACTGTTTTTATGTGTCAACATAGGTATTATGAAATAATGACGCAATGCGTAGCCTTTGTCCCTATTTGAAATTAAAAGTGTTGACATTTTGCATAAAAAGATATTTTAATTTGAGCTTCATTATATAAACAATAGAATTTCTTACCAGGAATGTGATCACACTCTGCCATAAACTTTTCTCGGATGATTGTGTAATCTCTGTCCAATCCTAAGGTGTTGGCTCCGGCATCGTTAGTCACAGCACCAAACAATCCACTCCCATCAGTACGACGAAAGGTAAAAGCTTTCGTAGGCTTAGTTGACTCTTGAGGAGATGAAGTTGCAGAGTTTCCTCCTGTAAATGTTCACCAACATATTTACAACCAATATTTTTGCATTTCGCAAAAGTTTCGAATTCGGAATGCAGTCATAATGAGTTGTGATAATACTTCGTTATTCTTTATGCATTCTTTATATTGTATATTAAAAAAGTCTTACAGGGAAGGGAAAGCATAAAATTCTGAAATATATTTACACTAATATTCATGACATCTATTTACACAATGTAATACCCACACCCTCGTGTTTAGCATTCATAATATGTAATATAGAAGATAGAAAGTCGCTATTAAAGTGTCTAAACCCATTTTTGTCTGCTTATGACAATATTACTTCCAAGATTAGAAAATGTGGACAGTGATGAATGAAGACTGATGATGAATGATAAATGATGCAGAGATTAACTATGCACAACAGAAACTTTTTAAACTTTCTCCAGTCCCTCTCTTACAAGCTATCATCATCTTAAAAGCTAGCTTCAAGTTCTGTTTTGATCCTTCAAAGCTGGAAGCTAGGTGTATAATAATAATAAATGTTCTATGAGTTTGCATTTCTTGTGAAGTGATTTATATTTTAAAATATATTGAAATAATTTTGGAATATTAATTTTATACTATATTTTATAATACATTGCGTTACTCTTTAGGATGTCTATATCATATCAGGAGAGTGTGTATTTACTTACTGAATATTATTCATTTGCAGTGGTTTCATGGTTGGTCAGTATAGTACTTCTCGAACATTGGAACCAAATATTCACTTTGACTCATGAGAAAACAGAAGTCTACTACGCTAATTTTCCAAATGACAACTAAGTGTTAGAAAAGGATTACACTGTGTATCATGAATTAGGTACATATATATATTTATATGATGCTTTAGACAAGTAATAACTTCATCTAATGATTTCTCTACTTTTCACTTCCTACTATCTTACTGTGTTAGGTTCAGAAGCGTACACTATTTCACGCATCGCTGTATATTTCTTGTTAATTCTAAAAAGCTAGTCTAGCACCAAATATTTGGGCGCATTATCAACAGCAGCATAAAAAGTCAGGAACATATATTATTAATGATATGATCCTATATGCAAGATACAAGACGGAAAATATTCAATATATTTAATCATAGAGGATATGATATTATTATTAAAATCATAACTCATAATAGAACATTTCTACACATAAATAAATATGTAATATGATATTGGATTTTGTATGAGAAAACTTTGTTCAATTTTGCACGCAAAAGGGATAAAAAGCTTTGGATATAATCTAGCGAAGAGAAATACAACGTTGTGGGATCTGATCAGTTGTACTGTAATAATTGTTGGATTGGGACCACAAGATATTATGCATAATCTTTAACAATGCACGATACACGACTACACTTATGTTTAGTAAATCTTTTTATCTGATAAACCCTAGCGAACTTGTGCTCGGAACTACTACTTTTATTACACATCCTGCAAAGGTTTTGTAGTTGTGAGTCTCAGTAGTCTTTACATCATTTTCAGAATATCGCTTTGATACAAAATCCGGATTTATAAGTAATGTTATTACAGTTGTTGTTGAATGAATTAAACTAAACACGGTTGGTGCAACTACACACACTATACATATGCGATGGTTGGAAAGCAACAGATGTAAAATCCTATTTTATACATAAGTGAATGAACCCATATTTTGCGGATTTGTTTTCATTTACTGACGCTACATATTAAAATAAGGACAATTTGTAGTATGAATGCCTACAAACATGCTTATTCTTTCGTAGAAAGTAAAATAAAAAACAATAAAACAGTCAATAATAAACCGTTCATCAAAATTACTTATAGGAAAACATTTTTATGGGAATGTTTTCATTATTACATACTATAAAATATTTTCCTTTCAACAAAAGTGTTTTGAGCAAATGCATACATATGACATTTTATGCACATTCTCATGTAATATATTATACAACCCTGAGATATAGGCAATTTCCAGATAGTTGGAATATAAATATGTAACCTGATATGAAAAACTTGAGAAGAGAAAACCTCTGAAGACACTGGGGAGGTTTTTTTCCTTTAGCGACCATAAAAGAAAGCAACGATCATCATGTATACACTATCACTATACATTCGTTAAGAGTGAAAGACGGGTAAAGCTTACGTTTTCTCCAACAGTAGAGAGCAGTGACGGACATGGAGATAATTGCCAGCAGGGAGATAACCAAGGGTAAAATGATATGCATGTCTTGATAAAAAGGAAGATTGTCTCCACCATCTCTGGAAGACCTGTCACGATTTCCACTGCTACTTGCTGAGCTCGTGCCGCTGTTGATACTGCCATTGCCACCGCCACTAGTGGAAGTGGAACCTCTAGAGCGGCTGTTGAAGTTGAAACTGTTTGACGTAAGCCCTAGGGAATTATAATTTATTACACGAATATAAACCTAACATATTTATTATAAGAACTCGTACTAGCACTTGTGTTACTCTACTCGTCTTCCTTCTTCACCACCACCACACCGCTCTCCTCTCTTTTTTCAAGTTTGTAGCGTGTACTTCTTTTGCACTGCTTGTATTCCACTTTTCTTTAGAATGTAACTTTTCTTCTGCCGACTACATGGTTACTTTTTGTATCTGTTACGAAGTAAACGGTTTCGGTCGGTCTTTTTGCTAAGGCTGTTTTGTGGAGAAGTGTAAAGAGTGAAAGGGAAGATGCTCATCTGATATGTATGTATATAAAATTATGTGCATGGGCAAAAGGGAACAAAGTTGAAGAAAAGACTTAGCGTCAGAATGATACATGCTGCCAAGTATGCACATATACATGTTTTCATTCATCATGTTAAAATATAGTCTCTAACTACATAGTAGACAGCAAAGGGCTTTCTCCATGTGCAATTGTGCTTGGGCAATATACACATGCTAAAGGCAAACTTAAAAAAGCAACATAAATAATAAATTCATAACAAGCCACACTTACTACCATGGCCAGAGTTGGAAACACCAAAAGTGTAATATTTTATTTTGATACAGTGTATTTGCACAAGCATAACATGAAACATACACTACTCACTACACACTTTTACGTGTATGGAACATAAGCTTTCTAAGCATATTATTCTCAAAGATGATTATGTAAAAGTACTTTTTATGCATGTGTTTTAAAATGTTTCTTTTTATAAAGATTCGTATCGCTCTTTCCCATATTTCTTCTAAAGAAAATTATACAAAGATAAATATGTTATGATGACGATGGCGATATCGCACCGGGCAAAACTAAATTGTCTTTATATATGACATATAATTGCCAACCAATCCATGGTTTAAATAGGTACAATTATAAAATAAACAAAACAAGCTCTACGTTTTGATTTTACTTGAATAAACATGTTTATGCGATTGAAGATACATAGACGTAAGTATAAAAGCATACTCACACTTTTCAAGTATACTCATGAAATAGGAGAAAAAGAAAGCTTTTTATGAATGGTTAAGCTTTCCCGTCGCATGGTGTCCTGTTTAGCCAGGAGACTATGATTCAACAGGAAAATCTCCCAAAAGATGATACTTGAAAAAATGGAGACAGCCTCAAGCTTCCGCCCAGCGTATGAACAGAACACAGAGCGACTAACAAAAGCAAACAAATATTGAAGTTGTCGTATGTATTCATTTTTTTTTGAAAGAGCGCCATATTCCACAATATTAGTACAAGGGAAGTAGTAAGTTATGTATGTATGAAGATGCTTATTTTGTCTAAAAGAAGATATCAGAATTGAAATTCAAATCAGCGCATAGAAAGAAAAAGAATAGTCAAGTGTGTGTACGGCAACTAAACCACTTCTTACCATATTTGTCTTTAGGGACCACTACTACAAGCTTACACAGACTACTTCTCACAACACGAGTAGTTTGAATAGAGAGTATAAAATATAATGTATGTGCCACTGGAGTGGCTGCGGAGCAAGAGAAGAGGAAGTGAGTGTGTATAAAATGGGTAGAAAATGTAAGCCCATTTTTTTGTGAGGTTAAAGAACGGATCGAGAGCTCTTTCTATTTTTTTGAATAGAAATTTTTGGGTTTTGAAGATGATACGACTTATTTTCCAACGAGACGTTCATCTTGAAAAAAAAGCTTTACTTCTATAGGGCGAGGAAAATTCAAAGTGAAAGTGCGTTGTTGGTGCTTCCTACTAAATGAAAATTGCTAAACCGAATGTAATCAAGTTACACTGTGTTCCTACAGATGTAACACTCCCCAGGGGGAAGATATGGAAGCTAAAAGTGTATAGTAATTTGACCCATAACCTAAGGTCGGTATCTTTTTTCAAGTTTACGGAAACTACTACGACGTATTTGAGCATAAGTGGTACGTAGGATGGGAATGCACTTATTGTACCAACTAAAAGCGAACTTTTACTTCTTGGATAAGCTAAAGTTTGAATTGAATACTCAAAATTGTTACTGTTAAACAATACATAAAATTTACTCTTATCAGATTATTCTCCAAACTGCAAAAGAATTTAAAAATAAACTCACATAAAAATGCATGTGTATTAATTCTAGTTTTAAAAGACAGCGATAAAAATGGACTGGATTCCATGAATAACTTCTATATTTTTCATCCTTTTAGAATGTCTTACGTATAACTTCTGTAAATGCCATATTTCTTCAGGCTTGTAGCTGATTCATGGTGATAGCAGTATTTTTCTCCTCTTTTGAAATGCATAACTTGGGAACAGATAGACAATGGGCAATCATGTATGTATCAGTATTTATCTTTGGGCTAGACTCTGCTTGTTTAGTATTATCATGGTCGTGGCGAGGGACTGCGGTCAACTTGTCTGGATAATCCAGCCAAGCTGTCTACAGCCTATCATTATATCCGAGCCCACAATATTATGACATGTCAAGCCGAAGTGTATAGAACTAAGGACAAAAGGTTGAGATTATATAGAAGAGCAAAACATATAGGCAGTCTAAATGTTATTTTTCGAAATTGAACACATTTAGAATGACGCTGCACTACTATTGTAAAACCGACAATTTCTCTTTCAAGAAAAGACTCATGAAGCAAAATAAAATTACATAGATCAAGACAAAAATAAAATCTGATCAAATAATAAACAAAATCAGGCAGTTTTACATCAAAGTACACGTATTTTTTTGGTCCCAAACTACAAGTTGGAGTATGGAGTATGTGTCATCCCACAGACAAATGTCACACATCAATGCAAAAACAATCCAATGAGACGTACAAAGTGATGTACTATCTGAAGCATGATGCTTTTAAGTTTCCTGTCTCTATATGATTTTCGGGGAAACAGGAAAAGGGAAAGCTGTTAAAAGTTGTTCTATTTCACACTGTTTGCCCATTATTATACTGTAGAGACTTTCACTTGACTGCGACAGAGTGTTCTGGGTAGAAAACAATATACAGTGGAAGTCTGCAACATAAACATAATAATAATAACAAAACAGATAGCCTAGCCTACCCTCACTTCATGCATACATATTTGATACGACACGTATAGCTTACTTCGCAATATAATAGAATGTGGCGTTTACTGAATGTACATTCAACATACATGCAGATATACACAACACTGAGTAAGAAGAAGAAAGATATCTACTTAAACTCGAAAACAAAAAGAAGGAAAACTTTTATCCTTCTGAAAAGAAATAATGAAATAGACATATATCTTGAGAAGCAAATAAAATCACCCAAAGAGAAAGTGCACGAGAGAACATGAGAACAAGTGGAAAGAAAGCAAAGCCGAGGGAAAACAAGCAACAAAAGATACGTCATATGAACAATGATACTCTGTATATGCATATTTGTCTTATGTGTAAAAAGGCTAAAAGTGTGAAGATCCTCATATTAAAACTGTACAAACTACAAACAAAGAACTTTTCTTTTCCGGAGTGCGTTTTTGGTGGTGGTGGCGGCGGTGCATTGTATGATGTGGCCTGGGTTGCTGCCGCTCTGTGTGTGTTTGCGAGAAAAGATTGTTTACTTGCTTTATGTATGGTTGGTTACCTCCTTTAACGAGAGAAGTTGATATTTCATATTCCGCTGTGGTGCTACCAGCTCCATTGTTTCCAGTTACACGGATGATGTAATCCGTTTCGGGTGTCAGATCATTAATTTGGACCCTTTTATTATTGGCTCCTATTTGGGATGATGACAATGATGAGAATGGAGCAGAGGAGGAGGAGGAAGATGGACTCTCTGCAGACGCAACTACTATTCCGGTTGTTTCACCAGATTGTTGCCGCACTGCATGGATTCATCATTAATCGCCCATTACCAAATACAAGAAGTAGTTAAAAGATTGGTTAGCGGAGGGGAAGAAAGTGAAAATCCCATTTTCGTAGTGGTAGAGTTAGTTTAATCCGGGAGCACAGAAAAAGGAAAAAGGAAAGAATAAACAATTAAAAATACTCATAAACTCTCTTTAAATTATGGAGTTCGGCTATTCAATGAGACACGCACGTAATTTTACAATAAATTTTAGACAAAAGAAAGAACTTTTTATTTGAGTGGTAGCCCTTCCTCAATGCACGGTTTGGTACAATTATGGTTACATTTGTATAAATGTTATTTTCTCTCCATGTTGTGTAATTACCGTTTTCTTATAAATTCTTGTCAAAGTGAAAATAAATCGCTTGCAGTTGTTTATTTCCTTTTTTATAGTTATTATTATAATTAATAGACAATGTGCACAGCAAAATAGATATATTATTTTTCGATACATTAATTGAATCACAGAAATGTAGATCTACTAAAACTAAAAGTCACGACGATGAATGAATGAAATGCATATATTTTTATATGAATAATTTGTATGTTTGCAAGCTACATATTGTATCAAGTTTCAAAGCTACATATCAAGTGGTAGCAGACGGTTGTAATTACACGTGTCAGTTAACTGTCAAAGGTCTGTAACACACGGGGCTAGCATGTAATGTACACATTTAACTTGGCCATTTGGTGTAATGTGTAATAATCTAGTTAAGTGTATTTTCGTATCGATTGCATTTCCTAAATCGCTTTCTCCGTCCAAGTTCAAGCAACCAGTCTGAATGATTTGATTGCGGCTGTGTAAAAATTTGGCTGGCTACAGAACCATTACCACGAGAAACTTTTCTACTCTCTTGTTAATGGCTAATTTTCAAGCAGTTGTAAGGTGTCATAGGAAAAAAACAAATTCGTACCGATATTCCAACTATTTGCTGTTTTTGTTTTGTATTCGATCACAAAATTGGTGACTGGACAATCGGAAGAATTCCATGCAACCAGGTTGAGTGTTATTGAGGAGGAATTTGACTGGAGGAAATGAGCAGCCGTAGGTTTGACAGGACGTGAGCCTTTTGTTGTCACTGAAATGGTCTCGCTGGGAGGTCCACTACCTATTCTGTTGTAGCCTATTAATAATTTTTTACAGAATTTGGTTTCACACAAAGTTATTACCATGAATTAAAAAGTATAAATGAACCTTTACCAAATTTGTAAAAAAACAAATATTGAGAGAACTGAGGTTAAAAGAATTTCTAAAAATATTTCAAGAGGACATGGTGTGAAAGGTGTGTTTATAAAAGAGAAAAGGTAAACCTGCAAATGCATTTCAAAAAGCAGCAACTCATTAGCACTTTTAATTACATTTCATAGACTTCACTCACCTATCAAAAAGAATTCATACGACCTCCCGCAGCTCAATCCTTCAACAACGTAAGTTGACAACTTTTTACTTAGCATGATTTCTTCCCACTCGCCTCCTACAGGTCGGAAATTTAATACAAACTCTTGAATTGGAGAGCCACCATTATCCCCTTGTTTCCATTGCAAACGAACGGAATGTGCGGTGACAGTGGTTGGATGTAGGAGAGGTGGTGCTGGGGGAACTAAACGCATAAACCACACACAAAAACAACAACTTTCGAGTTAGTAGTTATCCACAGGTAACAGCATCAATGCTTATAGAAGTTTATATAGTTTAGATTGGTAATTTATAATAAACAAATTTTCATTAAAGTCTACAAAGTAGTAGTTCCACTAGCACGATTAATAGTTCAAAATGAAAAATATTAACTCCAAACAATACCACCACTATGTAGGCCACAAATCTAGGCTACACATTTTGTTAAACAATAATATCTAGGTTTTCAAACAAAGTAAATGCAAATAAAGTATATTGAATGAAAGTTTACCTTGTACATGCAGTACATAAATGATATGATCCGATCCTTCGGGATTTTTAACGAGACAAGTATAATTGCCATTGTCATTTCTTTGGACGCCCTTTATAAGCAGGCTTGAGTCTTTGTTGATGACATGCCTGCTGTTGCTACAAATTAAAAGATTATACATTTAGTTAATAAATGGCATGACCTAATCCGTACCATAAAATCATTATTGTTGCTGATTATTGTTCCTCAGTTCAGTGTAATTTACGTAGATCCATAAATGTAAACCGAATTTACTTGAAACTATCCACAAATTAATTATTTACTTTATTTCCCAACAATTTAACCGACTATAAAACATATACAAGCTCATCAATGCACCCGACAGCTTTTACTATCATGCTTACTAGTGAATTCGACAAAGCTTAAAACAATGCTTGTCAAAGCATCACTTTCAGCTAGAAAAACATTAAAATTCGTAGAAAGCATAAAATGTATGTTCACTTCTGTAAGTGGATGTCGACCTCGTTGTTCATGAAATTGGTATACGTGAACCTGCAATTTTGGAAACATTCAGCACAACCATTTTCTCTCTCTATATTGACCTTATTACATGCATATAGTATAGTGGTTACTGTGTAAGCATAATTTTTTTTATCACCTACCACCACCACTTTTACCATATTATCTCAAAAGGGAGAAAGGAACTCCGCGACAGGTCTACTACCAGTAGCACACACACCAGCATAGCACGTAGAATATTTCCCATAACTTAAGAGTTCACCTTCCATTTTGTCCCAGCTTTTCCCTTCAACATGACTATCACATTACTACATCTCTACAGCTCGTCGGGCATCAGGTGGTACTAGTAATGTCTTCAGGATATTGCATGACATGTCATGAAAACTATCCTTTTTATGACGTTCCAAGTTGGAATATATGTCCCTTTTTCTTCTTATACACTGTACCAGATCTTGTTCTTCTACACCATCATCATGATCATCGTCATCACCATAACCAGCCTAATAACAAACGCTAAACCTTACAACGCGATAGTTTGCTTTTACCCCAGTATTCTCATAATAAACTACAAGCATAAAACATATGTGTACACCAAACAAGAAAGCATACTTGCATAAAGGTTCCTTTTTCTTACTCTCTTGTGAATCTACCTACCTACCTTATACTCAGCTTTCACACTACCCACACCAGACCAGGCACTAGGTTCAGGAGAGAGAAAAAAAAACTTTCTCGACAATGTTGCTTTTTTGCTCTTCCAAAAAAGTGTCACACTATTACATTACATGGCACTTGGTTTTGGTTGTTGCTCTAAGCTTATTATGAAGATGACGACTACAACGTTTGGCACAAGGCTGGCTGCTGTGCACGACAACTCCATTGCCATTATAATAACAATAATAAGCTCCCAAGTCTCCCGATGGATGTAATACTTTTACACACGAGTTCTCTCCAGTTTACATGCTTTCTCAATGAAAATTCCCAGAGCATATGCACACACATTGCTAAGTACTGTGAAAATGCATAGAGAAAGGGTAATAAGATTTTGACCAACGTGGGGAATATGTTTTCTGAATGGTTTAGACTGTCGTGTGGAAAAAGGTATTTTTGCACTTTTCTCTTCGAGAATTACTCTCCATCAATCCATTTGCCCCTTTTCCTTCTTTTGTTAAATCTATCGTGTTTGATGTTGGAGAGATGTAAGTCCCACGCAAAGAAGCTATCACCTTGGGTAGTTTCAAGAATCCTTTAGGTTGTAAAACATGTTATGCATTTTATCCTTTCTATTAGCAATTTTATAAAATCAAACAACACTCAACAAATTTTGGGCAAGCTCTGGCTCTGCTTCTTGTTTGTGGAAAATCATGGAAGTTTCCTTTCAGATGTGCTTTATTATGTTTGTGCTGTCAGAGATGTGGTTCCCTTGCTGGTGTAGGCTAAATGAGGTCAGGGTAAGGACATATTGCAACACTGCAAGTTTTGAGTAAGAGGTACAATGCTCTAAAATCGATCTTAAGTATGTCTCAATAATCCTTTCATTAAATTTTCACATCAAGTCGTAAAGTATTAGAACTATAAAACAGGCCTTGCCAGCATTATTGCCTCCGAGTCAACAGATTCCAATCAATGTTTGTGGTTATTTTAACTAGTGAGGAAATTCATGTGTAAATATATCAGTTTGATTCATTAATTTTCCTGAATACTTCTCCATTTTCCAACGTTTACCACAGTACATCCCAAACGTTTTGCCTTATAATATAGACAGACTGACAAAAATGTATGTATTTTCGTTCAACGGTTTCCCCTTTACTTCCTTTCCTTTTTATTGTAGGCAGCTTTCTGATACTCTTAATAAAAAATGAGATTCCCGCAGAGTTTTGTAACGTTCTGTGGTAATTAAGACACCAAGGAGCGCATTACTTACCGACCACACTTTGCAGTAAACTTCATGCTACCTAAAACTTTGCACTGTACGTGTTCTTCTTGTTAGCGCGACGCGATTGAGGAACAATAGGTATTCAAGACCAGCTCAAAATGAAACGAAAGAAAGCATTTGCATTGACTGTAGTACTTCTTACCTTGCTGGGTCAACGATCGCACCACCACGTCTCCTCCAAGTAACAATAGGGGCAGGAACTCCAACTGTCAAGCATGGCATTAAAACATCAGCCTTGTGTGAAGTAGCAATCACCTTGCCAAAAGATATGATCCCTGCAGGAACTGCACAGTGAATAAGGAGCAAAAAAAGAGACACAGTTTCATTCATTCACTCTTTTCTAATATAGAGCAATTCAGCATTTACTGTTGTTCACGTTTCAAGAATGAGAGAGAAGAGTAGGCTACGCAAAGACCTTTTTCCTCTTTTTAACATCAAACTGTCATTAAAGCATTTCTCGCCCTTCTGACAAAAATATATTATTTATTCCAATCGTTTCCTATTTCCATTTAGATTCCATTTTCAGCAAAAAAATGGAGAATTTCACACTTCACTATTGTAGGAAAAGATACCTCATAAAGGAGGTAGGTATGTAGAACCACCACTCGTCTCTTGGATTTATTATTTTTCGCTTAAAAATGGAACATACTAATATGTATCAAGAGCATGATAGGAATGTGTATACATGGTATGTACAAGATGAGAAAGATATGAAAACGTACTTATATTATTTTTACCAGAGGAGGTGGCAATAAATGAGACGGAAGAGCTTCTGGCTCCTTCTCCTATTCGCGTCTCAGCAGTTACCCAAGCCTCATACTTTTCTCTTCTTTTCAAATCTGTCACTTCGTAATTCCAAGTGGACGGCGGTACAGTCTTTTTCACCGTTCTGAGTTCCCTTCCCGACCCGTGATCCAAGATCCGAATGTACACATGGAATTTGACAATCCGTCCATTTTCGTTTCTGGGTCTTTGCCAAGTGACTATGACGGATTCCGGTGTGGCTGCCATAGCCTTTATCCCGGCTGGAGAGTCTGGCACTGAACTCGCCAGCGAAATAAATGAACAAGGTGACAATGAACATGATAATCGCACCAGATATTACGATAATGGTGAAAGCATGGCATAGTAAAGCAAGGCATAAAAGCATAAATTCTAACCCAAAAAACCATTAACTGTTACATAAATGATGGGTAGAGAAAGCAATTCTATAGCACTACACCTCTCATGTATCTTATCCTATAACTATACTCAATATTTTTATTTATTCGCTCTAAACAGTTTATTTTAACGTGACAAAGAATATTCCTGCTTCAATTGCGAGTTATTTGAACTGTTATGCTGTTGTGAAAGGACGTGCACACACGCAATCTTTTCCTTTAAGCACTGCATACTAACTTTATCCTTACTTGGCTAAAGTTGAACTCGGAAAAGAAATGGAATATCTGGGGATCTACTTACTTTTCTCAGCATACTTTCCCTTGAAATCAAAGATGTACATGTACGTGGGTCGTGGACTCTAGTAAAATTGTAAATACTTTCTATTTTACTGCACTGACACATATTTTAGGTTTATAAACATCATATAATATAACATATAATACATGACTATGACCATCATGGGCCCTTGAAAAAAAAGCAAAATCATTCGCTGAACCTTAGTCTAAAATAACATTCTCTTTAGTCTAGTTAGAGTGCGTATCTACTAGGTTCCTAGACACACACATGAAAAGTAGACGGACCTTTTACTTTACATTTGGTGCATACAGCCTGTAGCTTAAAGCGTGTGAGAGAAACAAAGTAATAAAATGACATCATAAATCCAAGATGGCATATAATAATTGTCGAATGCATTCCACCCCTCTACGTACTTCTGTACATAAGTGTGTGCAAAAGGCGTACACTACTTGCCAGTTGGTGATTCCACGGACCAAAGTAAAAGTTTATATCTGTTCTGCTCTCATTTACTGACTTGTATGCGTGCTCTTTTAGACTCATGCAAAAATTCAAACTCCGTTTACTTTTCGTAGCAAGCAGGCCATCATATTAGATCAGTAATCGTTTAGTTTAGTTACAAGGAAAGTAATATTTGAGCAGTATAAACTCATTCACTTTAAAGAGAAGTCGGGTAATAAAAATAGAAGTAAAAGTCAGAAAATTCTCGGCTACAAGCATGCAGTTTCCAATATCGTCACACATTCACACACAGAATTCTACTAACAAAATTAACAAGCTGATCCAGTTTTTAACGACTTGTGCTCACTTTCACTGGTAATCCACAAATTTTTCGAGGAAAACTTACATGATCATGACAATGTCGAAGCAAGCACATTAATGATTTCTTTCTACCGCTGTAATGTTAAGTTCTTTTTCCTTTTGTCTTACTTTAGAAGCATGACATTCTACGATTATTGCATGAAACAAGGTCAAAATTTAACACTTACTTTAAATTTAACTCCTTTCTCTGTTCATTTCAACTTATTAATGTATATCAATTCTGTCGGTTAAACATGTAAATTCATTCTTATGCTGCATCAAGGCACATACAAATACATAATATTTCTCGTTGCATTTTCTTTTACTTGTGAAATTGTGTGCAATAAAGTGAGCCACTATTGAAGGTATTTAATCGTATGAAAATGTCCTTAATAATGGTAAAAAGGCAGCTAAAATTACGTAGCTGAATAAAACCCAAAGGCAATGCTAGCAAATGATTTAAAGCAACAGCATATAAAAGTTAAAGAAAAGCGTTTATGAAAGCCATAGGACATTTTTACATTAGCAACATAAATTCCTGTAGTAAGCGCCAGAAGCAGAGGCATTGTGATTATTATTACAGATGACGCAATAAAACATCGCACTGCAAACACACCTGACTCCAACGTTCGACAAAATATGGGCTGACTGAAAATACCATCACCAACTGCTGTTGCTGCTGCCAATGATACACTGAAAATAAGGAAACTCGAGTTTAATATTGAGCTTGGGTTGAGCAGAAAATGTACACAAAACAAAGAAAGAAGTTAGCACAGTTTCATATATTGCATCCGTCGCCCTTGCCTTATTGTTCCTTTGCGGGTAAAAGATGGCAATGATATATATATAATTCCTGGTTGAATTGAAATTATTACAATCTTTTACATATTTCAGAGGTGGTATAATTCTCTCAGTTTAATTACGTTTCGATAGCTAAATTTGAAAGAATCCAAGGAATGATTTTTAAAA
Source organism: Entomobrya cf. arborea Gr-Col-00668 (assembly GCA_034699025.1). Taxonomy (NCBI): domain Eukaryota; kingdom Metazoa; phylum Arthropoda; class Collembola; order Entomobryomorpha; family Entomobryidae; genus Entomobrya; species Entomobrya cf. arborea Gr-Col-00668. Next base: position 17,262 of record JAQIWN010000422.1, on the reverse strand, counting down.
AATGGTCGGCAACGGCAAAACGATGGATTTAAACCTTTTTGTAAATTAAACAGTTAAGCAAGTTAAGAAGGTACTAGGCATGTGCATATATATGAGTTACATATGCTAACAAGTTGTTTGAAGACAACTAGTTTGTTATTATTTGAAGAATAAATAAGCATCCATAAAAATCCTTCTCACCTATAGTTTGTAAATGGAGTCAAGCCATGAACCACGGTATTAGTAGTAGTCACCCGACTTTCGAATTCTAAACCTTCAGCGTTTGGAGAAGCACCAGATGGGATCCCACTTCCCACCTCATTACCACCATCTTAAAAAAAGCAAAAATACATATATGACGCTTACACTTATAAACTTACAGACTTTGGGAGACAGTCGAGAAAGAAATCCAATTCATTTCCCCTCGCTTACTTAAAGAAGAAACAACATTTACAACTTCTTCGTTCATAACTTATTTCCCTTTTATCCAGCACGCATTTTTCTTGCCTTTTACAATCTACATTATTTGTTTAACTCGGTTCAGTTCAGTAACAAATTGGGTTTTTTTCTTTTGGACCTTTTCACTACTTTCTAGCAGTAAACGAGTCATTCATTTCTTCTCCCCTTTCTAAACTAAAACTTTTCACGTGCATTCTATTTACACTGTTATAAAAATGTCACGCAGCAGATATGTATGTACGAAAAAGAAAGTAAATACACACTTATAGAAATAAACACGCATCTCTCCTTTCTTAAACACCTCGTATATATATGCGGGTATGTTCGTTTGCCTAAATTATCGGGATTGTCATCAAGGGACAACTTCTTCTTAAGCCAAGAAGTAAAGAAAGAAGAAATGGAAAAGGCATTCCATAAAAAGAAAACCTTTAGCTCTACCAAGAAATGGAATGCATACACACATATTTTACTATCGTTGCATAACGTGCGAAAAATGCTGATAACTAATATATAGACCCTTCTATTTTTAAACACACTTGCACGTTACTTATTTATACTTATTTACTTCCCTTCTAAATAAACGTGCTGGAATTTCCACACATTTCATTTGACATTTTCCTGAGAGAGAGAGAACATACAAAGTAACACGTATTTACAACAATGTAACAATGTCTACTCCCATTCCAATCATCTTTCTCCCTGCCTTAAATTACATCTTATGTAAATAAATATCTGTCAACGTAATTCCAAAGAAAAACTGACTTACTGTTGCTGTTAGTAGAACTGCTTCCACTTGCTCCTCGGGTGGTGGTAGAACCGGTTGCAGAAAAATAAGATATGGGAAATTCATCGTCATCAGGAATGACTTCGAGGACAACTCGGAACGACACGATATTCCCATGGGCGTGTTTCCTTGATGGCGGTTCCCAGCTTACGGTAACACTGTGAGCCGTGGAAGAGGAACAAGTGACATCTGAAGGGGCGGCACCGGGAACTTGTTGCGTACATGAGTTGCATAAAATGTCATTATTAGCATTTTTCCTATTTTTACTTTCTTGTCATCATCAATTTATTCAAAGACGATGTGATGTCATACATATTTTCCTGACATAAACTAAAGACAAACCGTATCTTTATATGAAAGCTCTAGCATTCTTCTTTTGCATAGCTGCTTTTATACTTCTTGGAATATGAATCTAAAATGAAAATACCATATTATGCTATTCTCAAGTTTTCGTCAACAAAAACTTGTCTTTAAACTTGCTTCGTATTCATTCTGGATGGCTTTGTTAAAGAGAAATGGGAAAAGCATATAATTAATTATAATAGATTGATAGGAAGCTAGTATACTACTCTACGAAGAGAGCCGGTAAACAAACACCGTTAACATGTAAAGCCTCTTCATACTGGAAACAAGCTCCAATCTCTCTCTTTCAAACTACTTCCTATTCTCTTGCATTTTTTTGTGTAAAGTTCTTTAGCTGTGAGTACCCTATAGACAGGGACATCTAAAACATTGATGTACTATACTCCGTAACAGTAACTTTCTCTTTTCACTCCGAATTAGAAAAGTTTTCTCTGCTTTCCACCACTACTCCACTCCATTCCAGCATAGCTTTAAAAAACCTAAACAAGAATACTGAGGATGGAAAACTTTCTATCTATGTATGTGCATAATGGGAAGTTTATCTTATTCTTAGAGAAAAAAGTAGGTAAAAGTCCGAAGGGATGAAAATGTGTAACATAAAGTAAATGAGATGGTTTGTGCTTTTCCTTGCTTTGCTAGCCCTTTTCCTATTTTTCTAGTACTTTTACCCTTTACACATTACACATATGCTTGAGCAACACAACCGTCGTCGTCTTACCTAAAGTACCTTATTTCTTTTTGTATTATTTTTCCAGGACGAACAAAAGAGAAGAAGAAAAAGTTTTCAAGATCCCAGTGGACACTAGGACGAGAACAAAGGAAAACTAGCTGGGACAGTGACAAACGTTTAATAGACACAGGCACTTATTTGCCTTGCTTTGCTTCATATAACAACACCGACACAGCCACCACACCACCACCGTGACGTCCATTACTATCTCACGACTTGTGAACTTTTTGCTACGGCGGTGCATTGTATATGACATGGCATTATAGTGGCTACAACACTGGTTAAATTCAGCAGTCAACCTTTCTTCGTGTGTTCATGTGTACAAGTAGGCATGCCTTGTTAAATGATGTGAACGTGAAAACCTAGTTTTTTTGGCTCTTTCTCTTTAAAAGAAGATGAGAATATGACTAACAGGAAAAAGTGAGAGTGTGAGTAAAATGCAATCATACAAATGAACAACCAGAGAGTACAGAAAGCAAAAAGTCTTTTAAAAAGTTTACTCCTTGTCTGGTTAGAAGGTTGACACATATTATCTCGTCGACTCTTTTTATGATGCATTTCTTTTTTCTTACTACAGAGCATTTTCTAAAAACCTTTAAAATAAATTAAATACATTTTTCAGTAAGTAACAAACGAGAAAATCGGTTGACTTTGATGCAAACTTTGTAAATAGTCTGTTTGCTTTCCTGTTCATTTTGTGTATATCGACCTTGGTAAACTTTTTGTCAATTGCTTTAAGGACTTTGCTGATTCTTTTTTCCCCACAAAATATCCTGAAGCTTTTTTCATGCGACATTTTAGAAAAGAGAAAAACAACAGATTGAATTGTCCTACTTACTGGCTTGCATAGAACAAATAAAAAAAGTGTGATGGTGTTTGTTCCTGTGAACATTTTTAAAAAATGTGCAACAAGGGGCCATTCTAATATAAAACAGTAAAAGTTTTCAGCATACACGAGAATATTAAATTGTATGTAGGAAATGAAACAAACAAACAAACTGGGGTACTTCGTAACAAGCAAAGTTTGTATCAAAATTTGTGTTGCAATCTAACTATATCCTCTTCATATTTTACAAGCAATGATTTCTTTGTAATGCATAGAGAAAGGAAGAAAGTTGTTATTTGTGGTGTTGTTTGTCATCGTTTTCAGTGGGGACTTTGGGATTTTGCTCTTTGCTTTCTCAAAAGTTGTGGATAAAATATTTTATATGCCGCTATAAAAGGCTGATCTTCATTATTTGTATACTTCGCGTTCCCTAAGACGAGTAACTTTTCAAGTTACAAAAACATAGTGATTGGATGTTATGCATGGCCTATTTTTGTTAGCTTAGATAATATATTATCGGTATGTAATATGTATGGAGACGTTTTACGCATTTATAATACATATGTTGTGTTGCTTTTGCAAATGTGCTGTTCTTTCCCCAGCATCTACTTACCATCTTCAAGTGTGGCCGCAATAGAAGACGAGCTTGTGGGTCCTTCTCCCAGTTGATTGTACGCTTGGACAACCACCTCGTATTCGGTAAACTTATCTAAACCACTGAGAATTGTGCTTAACACTGGAACGGACTGAATAGGGCCACTCGCACCAGAAGATCCACTGCCACCACTTACTGAAGATGAAGACAACGAAGAAGAAGAACCTGAAGTGGAGGTGGTGGATGACGATGATGATGATGCTGTTGCTACAGATGAAACGTCCTCATGGGTATTTTCAATCCTTGTCCAGTTATACAATCCGATTTCCTCACTATTCCCAGCCGCAGCCACGAAAACCACCAATATGATATCGTAAATAAGGTCAGTGAAGAAGAAAATAGTGGCGGAGTGGGAGTCATAAGTACGTGTGGGGTGAGAAGGAAACCAGAAAAGAAAGTAAATACGAAATCACAACAAAATGAATTTTATTAACTATATACATACATGTTATTTACGGAGGACGAGGACAGGCACCATATAAATAATGTATATATATATATATTGTCAAGTACCATTCACTATTATCTTCCGAGTCAGCAATATTTTGTACACCGCACCATAATACAAATAGCTAATAGAACTTTGTCATTTGGCAAAAGTGAAAGAAAACATTCCAAATTATATGTAAGTAACACTGTAGTATAGTAGTAGTGTGTTCAGCAGTTTAAAGGGAGTAATGGTTCCGGATTTCGGACGAACAGAATAGCCACGACATTTCAATAACAAAACCTTACAAAACGCGTTACTTTGTAATAGCGTTCCTCATTAGGATGATGTCGTTTCCTTCCAAATCATAGAGATAAATGTATATTATGTATATTGCATACGAGACGGATATGGTCAAAGTTCTTTGATTCTGAATTGCTATTTGCTACTCCCTACTCTAGATATCCAATATATCCAACCAAGGGAATAGTCACGGTATAAATTTTTGTGTTTATATTTTACCATATCGAAACACTTTCTCTGCAAATAGGCGATGTAATTTTTTAGTAGGACGCATCAAAAATTCATATCTTCCACTGTTCCAATTCTTCAAACACACGTTTTCCACCTTACTGTTTACAATAGAAATGCAATGACACTATATTTGTTGCGTTGCGGCATTTCAACGGTAATCTAGTTAACGTGACCGTTGTACTGAACAAAAACTCATAAAGAACAGGAAAGTACATCTTTTTTCGGGGTCACGGAAGTAGTATAAAACATTATGGTGAACTGCACATATCGTTTACGTGCTACAATTTGTCCTTACTGTTTAGAATATTCTCAGAAATTCCGTATATTATAAAAACATACATAATATGCATAAAGAAGAGAAAGTAAGACGGATAAAGTCCTTAGAAAACTGTTTACAAATCCATTGTCCTAAATAAAACAAAATATAGCATTTCAATACTGAAATAAATCAGACGGAAAATTTAAAACTAGCCATCATGTCTAACAAGATATGAGTGTATCAGATCTCCAACCACATACATGTTTTAATTTTTTTTCTGAGAATTTGTTTTCGAAATGACAGTCAGTGTTCATTAGTTCGAAGTAATTTTTAACAAAAAAAATATCTGTAGTATAAAAACCCGTTAAAAGTTCATATCAGAACAAGTACATCTAAAGTTTTACTTTCTATACACGTAATGTTTTTTAAAGATAAAAACCTTAAAAAGGTTACACGAGGAAAAAACAACAAAAGTAGAAAATTGTCTTTTGCTTTTTGAGTGGTGTTTATGTTTTAGCCTCTACCTGTCAGACAAGCATTTTGTGTAAAATACGATGATCATATTGGAGGAAGGATGTTACAACGTGTATGTAGGTAGTTCTTAACCATATGGAAAGAATCATGAGAGGACAACAATAATAATGCTGCTCGGAAGAACATGTCATCTTGGCTTTTGTCTGCCAGGTTTGATAAAAAAAACACATTACCTGGTTCGCTTGAGCCCTATATTGTATCCTAGAATCAGTCCGTGACGACGATCTTTCGCTGGAGGCTGCCAAGAAATTCTCAGTTCCTTGGAAGAAACTGGTTCTACGGTCACGTACTGCGGAGGTCCACTTGGAGGCTCACCATCCGTTGTTACCTTTCCAGTGAAACAGAAAAAAACTCCGTGCAATTTTCTAACTGAGAACATGTATGTTGTACAGCATGAACAGTACAGTACAAAAAACTTTCAGAAACTACATACGTTTGAAGTAAAAAACATGAAGATCAAAATATCAAAGAAAAGTTATCAAGGAAATACATGTTTTCATGCAAAAAACGGAAATTAATTAAAATTTGCAGAAATCGCATAAATCTTCTTCAGCTAAGTCATTCTGTACAGAATACACAGAACATTTGACCGAAATTGCAAAATTTAATTTATGAAATTATTTAAACTGGTATTTTTGAACAAGAAAACAAAACAAGGTTAAAATTTATCTTTGGGGATGGACTTTGCATAAAATTTCGCAACCAATTTCTTTCAGATGTTGTTAATATAATAGTAGCATTACGAACAAAAAAAATAAAGTCCTCCTTGAATAGTAAAATAAATGTAACATAAGCCTGATCACACACTTATATATACAAATGTAAGAATAACCACTTACCTCAAAGACCTGAGTTGGTTCCGAAGTGCCAAGTTGGTTTCTTGCCTGGAGACGAAAGTGATAAGTGACAGCGGGTAGGAGTCCACTGACAACTAAGGAGTTTTGATCCCCTGAAGTGGATTTCCTCTTTGTTGTTGTCTCGCTCCACTTTTCTAAAAACATGAAGTTCGTAACACAACATAATATAATCTCCTCCATATTTTATCTTATTTTTTAAACGAATTCTCAAAATGTTGGTAAGCAGAACAAATTATTCATCCAAATCTGTGTGGACGGTCTTTAAAGAAAAATGGAACATTTAAACTACTTATATGTTTTTAAAGTTTATATTAAATCCAAGCTAAGGAAATTACAAATTAATGTAAGTAAAATAGTTTATGTCAAAATGAGGTTACTTCAACCATATGTTTTTGAAATGAGGTAGAAGTACTTAAATTTTCAAAGCAAAATAATAATAAAGTGAAGTAAATTCTCATTTTTTAAGATTAAAGGAAAGTTGAAAGCAGAAGGACAATTAAAGAAAACATTTCGTAAGCTTAAATCCATAAAACTGTACATTTCTCCATTAAAAATAAGATTTCTGCAAACCCTGTTTTGAGGAATACTGCGCACTGACTTTTCCCTAATAATATTATACTCCAAATGTCCATGAAATTTTTAAGCAGGAATTGTTCAAGTTGCGTACTAAAAAAACTATAACGGAAAAGCATGATGATGAGCTATACGTATAATGAATTTACAACCATCCATCCGCAGTTTCTGAACTTGATGATGGCTAGGACAAGCCTCCTTTTCTCATGCAGTCATCATCACCATCCTCCTCCTCAGTATTATCATTACCAACAGAGTTTTAATGGGAAAACTCATCCACAATGAATTTGCGAGAGAAACCAAGTAGAATTAATGAGATCAACTTTGAAAATATGCTTGCCTGCTCGCTTACTCACTGTGAACTCTTTCGTTGTCACTGTCACTGTAGACTGTATTGGTATGCATGGCTATACTGAAATGCAGCTCATCTGAGGTTGATGATTATGACGACGACGACCGTACTGACGATGAGTGCTTTTCTTGTAGTTGTTTATATGTAATTTCGTCGTGCGTTATCAACACAGTCGTTCTGACAGTATTCCACTTTTGAATTACACAAAACATAGAAGCATGCGTGCGTACAATAGGCAAAAATCTACTTATTACCTATGTAGTTCCATGAAAATAAATAAACAGAAAGAAAAAACTTTTAGTTCGTTAGTTATTCCGTTTTACACCGGCCAATATTTCAAATCTTCAATATAGACAAAACAAGAATAAAGTTTAGGGAACCGCAAAAACAGAGGATCAACAAAACAGCGAGAAAATTGCATCGTTCGATTGAATAAAGGAATACAGCTCTAAACTTCTTTTGATGCCTATTTAAATCGGCGGAAATACGACGGAGAAAGTAAATATGTGCTCAATTAATATAAACCATCCTGTTCGCTTGGATAGTTTTGGAGATTTGATATATTTTCTGTCTTGACTATGTTTACACCGGTAACCTATACGGAATAACTATATTTGACGAAATATAGTCATTCAAATGTCATTGCACTTATATCAACAACAGCTCACTACCCACTCAGCTCGACCAAAATATCTCTACTCTCTACTTGTTTATAAACTGAGGAATTACTTAGTATTTTGAATATTTTCACTTTCCAAACCAGTCTACTGAAGAAATTCAAGTAACGACAAAACTACTTTCAAGTTAATATGCTAAAAATTCCATAGATAATTACTCATGCATGAACTTTTTATGTTTTTAAAAATTCTCATTTTGTCATCATGTGTTCATAAAACGTTAAATTTAATTATGAAATTTGTGCAGTGATGCAAAAGTACGTTTTTGGTAAAAGTAAATATGTTAAACATGAGAAATTCACCTTTTTCTATTTTTACATACAACATATGAAACAGAACGTAACATAATGTGTTTCGCTCGCAAAAACAGAAAACTCATTTTAAAAGGTTTATTTCCTTAAAAAATGAAAACGTTCGTTTGGCTCTTAAATGTGTTGGTAAACAGCAAGACTTTTCGCAACTGAACTGTTCATTTATTATATCCTCATCTCGTCTAAGCATTCAAAAACGAAGTGCTCCAAATCTAATGTGTGATTTCAAATGGAAACCCCAAATTCTTGAGAATATCATTCCTTCCAAAATACTAAAAGTATCACATCATAATAATCATCATCGTCATAATAAAGCCAAGCCACAAAGCCAAAAAAAGGGGAAGAACTACCAAACCTCCTCTCTGAAGAATTGTATACACTATTGCTATACTCTTACTAATCACTGGTATTAACGGAATAGTATACGTCCATTCGAATAACGATCATACCTCATTTCATGATAATGATGAGTGGTGTAAGAAAGTTATACAAGCACAAAAAATAAGTATCACTACAAGACTGTCATTGCCGCAAATATTATCGCCATTATTGCGGCATTTACAGCATTCAACTGAGCAATGCGAAATTATTGTATTGTAAATACACTTTCTCTTGCCAAGAAAACTGTGTCTTCATCTCTCAGCTTAACTTCTTACTATTTTATGGTGCTTCAATATGTGAATTACTATAAAGTAACAGAAAAGAAACAAACTAATGTCATGTTTTGATTTAAGCCTTGCCATCTTGTTTCTTTGTGCTACTACTACATCACTGGTTGAATAAAAAACACTAAAGGGAAAGTACACCACTAGCTTTAAATTCAACCTCACATAATATCCCTTAACTTCTGGTTCATTTCTTCATACAGCTTGTCTTGTTTACTCCAAAATTTTTATTTCTTGTGAGATGACATGTGCTCACTACAAACACAGTATAGAAAAGGCTAACACAAAAACAAAAAAAATGCAGTGGAACTAGAGGAAGTCGTTTCGAAATTTGTACTTATGCTTGCCAACGATTTAAGAAGAAAAAATACTTTCACCGCAAATAACGATTCATGTTTGGTCCCAGTTTTCAAATCTGAATCAGTATTTACATTTTGGGATGTATTCATCCATAAATATAAACAGTTGGGATTTTTTTAGTCAGTCTCAGTCACATATTATATTTATGTAATGCACTTCCTTCTTTTGCTGTTGAGCTTTTTTCCTAAAAACAACACTAATTCACAGAATCCACATATGTAGCAAAGCAAGCCAAACAAATAGACGGAAAATATGAGAAATATAATGTGAAACCGTGTATCAACTCATTCATCCGTTCAAGCATGATATGATAGTGATACTTGGATAAATAAAGTAGTTGGATCTTGCTGTTTGTTGGCCTCCTGGTGTGCAGGGAACATTTTCCCCACACTGTCTTAAACATTTTCACTAATATTATATATTTTACATAATACACACTGATAGTTAAAATGTTCAAAGACCCTCCCACAAGATTTTTTTTCTTGGTATAAATCACGGTTATCGTTTACAACTTTCTTCCTTTAAAATTTTATCTGTTAAAATTTTCATATAAAAAACATGACAGTTCTTTGCAGTTGTTAAACCCTGCCAAACAACAAGTCTTTAGCAGCATACTCACCTTTTTTGCTTTAATTCATTCATGCAATATGTATTCACAGACACAGATTTATTGATAAAGCCCTGTCACTTTTCTTTAAGGATTGTCTACATAATCCCTTCGCATTATTCTGACGCTCGTTTATTTCAATCTCCTCAAATGCTTCATTGTCCTCATTTCATCATCCATTTTTAATCTCCCCCTATCTTCCCACTTCATCCTACCCACAAAATCTTTAATTGTGTTCCAGTAAGCTTCCATGTTCACATGTTGTAGGTACTAGGAGACTTGAGGAACAGGTACATACTATTTTTTACTTGTATAATTTCTGATTGCATCCATCATCATCTTTACGTATCCTAGTTCCGTATCGTCATCATCATGCACAACTCTAATAATCCTTACAATGGCTTTAGAAGCAGATTTCACGAGCATCAAGGATAATGGTGTGGAAAATGATACTAAAGCATTTTTACCATTGGATTAGCTGCTTCTAAGCATCAAGGAAAAGGATTTTACTATTATGTAATATACAATGTTACAATTTTGTTAGAATATGCAATTTGCAAATATCAGCGATTTACACAAGACTTTTCGTAAAGCGTTTCATGTAGCAAAAACTTATCATTTATGTTTCATTTCGCAATTCACACCAACCAGTCTTCTGATACGAAAGGGTGCTTTTATGGAGGGGAAGAAAGTGTCAGTAGTTTGGTAGTAGGCCATAGTCTTATATTTAAATGAGAAGATGGGAGGGTGCATCTGTGATAAGAAAAGTGATGATAGAATCCATTAATGCATTTATATATTCTGGATGGGATTCTGTCCATATAAATAAAAAGTAAAGGGTAAAAGGTGGGCACGAAGAAGAGAGGAAAGTTAAGCTACTGAAACTATGTTCAGAGGAGAGTTAAAAACAGATTTTTTAGACTAGTCAGCAAAAGCACCACCGGTAGGAAGAAAGCCCTTTATAAAGAGACTAGAAGACAGATACAGCGATTCTGTGTGACTGTGACTGTTTGGTAACCTGTAAAATAGAGTAGCAGTAAGAGAATCTAAATGAAAAGTATATAAAAGTAGCCTGTTTCCAGCCCAGTTCGTGTAATGTGACGTTATAAGAAAGCTGATTTCTAACTGATGTTCTGATTTTGCAACTGTCAGCATTTTTTTGCTTTTTCTCAGCTGTCTGCCAGTATGCCAAGCAGGTTTCTACAAACACCAGAGACCAGGACCAGACCAGGTCTGATTTTTTACAGAGTGTTCATAAAATCTGATAATATTATACAAGCATCATGTTTTTACCCATTTACTATTACACAACCAGTGGTTGCAATAATAAGGTAACATAAACACGTAGAGAAATAGTCTGTATAATAATAATAATTTCCCTTTGTAAGCAGCTAGGATTCATTTGAAAATCGGGTTTTCTTAGTATTTTTTGAAAAAATGTGAGCGAGAGAGAGAGAGTGTGTATACAAATAAAAAGAAAGCGTAAGCCTGCATTTATTAAAATTTCATGGCTTTCTCTAATATGTTCACAGCGTGTGTACATATTTTTCCCGTTTATTTTGTATCTTATGGATGTGTGAAGGAATAGTTTTTCTCTTACCTTTCTATATACATTTTAAAAGATGGAAGTGAAAGACAAAATACAAAAAGCAAGTAAGCAAAGCTTAAGTTTAATAATATTTCTTGCTTAGATGAACAAAGCAGGGATTTTGTGGAATATTTTTTTTCTACGAGCAGGGAAATGTAACGAACGGATAAAAAGGATGCGTGTGTGTACTCTATAATAGAATACAAAAAAAGGTTCTTTCAGGTTTTCAACTGTATTCATAAGGAAGGGAGAAAAAAAGGTATTAAAAAGATGAAAGCAGCGTATTGGAATAATGATAATATAATAAAAACCTGTAGTTCGAAAAAAGGAAAAGACCAGATAAGACCTATTTCTTACAGAACAGAAATAGCAACAACGAAAAAATAAAAACACCACACACGTATTCATTTATGTGTCTACCAAACACACAAACACATTTGCATGATACTTACAACTTTCCCAAAGAAAAAAAGAAAATCACTGCATGTTGATGCTTACGAAATGTAGTTTTAAGAAAAGAAAGTCTTTCTGAATCTGAACGTACCTGAATCCTCTTTGAATGACAAGACGTAGTCCAAAACGTGTGCGTCGTTTTCAGAGGTTGGTAATACCCATGAAAGTACTGCGGAACGACTGGTGTGTTCAACTGCGCGAAACTCTTTTGGTGGCTGTGGGCGTTCTGAAAATTTTGCAGACAAGAAAACAAGTTTTTTAAGAATTTTAAAATGTTACGAATATTTAAATGTAAGCTTTCATGGGTATGAGATAAATTGAATTAAATGTAAGAAAATTGCAGCTTAAAATATAGTGATTACGAACGACCTACCTTGCACAAGTAACGAGACACGCAGCGAGTCGTGGCCAAATGAATTACTGCGAATTTTGCAAAATATCAAGCAATGTATATATTTTGAGTCAGACATTCTTGCATTCAACATTACGTACCATTTTTGATTTATGTGTATTTTTAACTTACACAGCAACGCATTCAACATCTCCACGATCCGACAGGGAAACTTGTTGAATAATCAGTTCTGATGTGGCAGGTGAGCCTGGGCCCGTACCTGGTTTACTTTCTATCGAATACCTATGAAAATACCTTACCATGTAATCATGCTTACATTCTTGGTACATTTCAGGCCAAGATTAAATTGTTCATTTTCAAGCATTACCTTTTATCGTTAGTCTCGTTTACTGGAACACCTTTCACATTCCAAGAGATTTTGATTGGCTCATCCCCCTCTGCTTCGCACCGCAGGCGAGCAACCTCACCCCGGCGTACAATTTCCTTTGGAGGCCGAGTTCTAATTCTTGGAGCAGCTGGCATATTTCAAGAAATGAAGGGGAAATGCATAGTAATATTTATCATTGTCATTCATCTCTGCTGCATGCTCAAATGATTAATTTGGCACATCTAATTTTATGTCGAATGCATATGCATCGAGGATTAGTTCTACTATTTTACATTTAAGTTCAAACTTTGAGCAGTTTTCGGGTGCATTCTTTTAAAATGTTGAATTACCATTGCATAATTTTTCTTAGCTGCAAAGTTTTAAAATTGTAAGTTCAGGTGTCGTCAGAAACAATTAATTTCTCTTGTTGTTTCTCATTTTTAAGAACTTTTTTATTTATCTTTTCTATTAAGAAAGTTGTGGTTCCACTGCAATCATCATACATTTCCCTGCTGTCATTAAACACTTTCAATCTTAACACTAAGAACATTCATCTGGTTGCATTTTTTTTATTAAACGAGAAAGTAATTATAAAGAATACATTTTAGAGGTGGATGTTCGAACAAGGACTGTAATAGGTTTGAAATGTTACTGTTTTTTTCATACAACAAACATGCTGGAGCTGAATTTCTTCCCAGGCAAAGCGACAAAAGGGACAATCCATAAAATTCAGTTTTGTGACATAGCAGGAAGCAAAAAGACTATAACAAGAAGAAAATGGAAGCATCAGCTACAACAACAACTGTACATCATCATCATCTTTGCCTTACAGTTGCAGTTGCTCAATATCACGTACCACTTTCTCATCACTGGTTTTCTGGTCCTGATGCTTCTGGGTAAGCAAACTGTATAATTTTATGGATTGAAAAACTGTAACTTCATGTTGTACATCAGAAGACAAGGGATATCCATAGAAGATAAAATGTATACATAGACGTTTAGTATGCATGCATGCATATTTCAATGGATATTCCACATAATAATCTGTACTATCTCTCTTTACTCTCTTGCGGGATTTAAGATGACTTTATCATCAGACAAGATCCTGTCTAAAGGCCTATTTACTCCAGAAAAAAACTGCTTACACTGCTAGAACGCTTGAAAGAAAAGACAACGTGCTACACAAACCCATCTTCAAAGCACACAGGTTTTCTGATGTAGTCCATGAACAGGGAAAAACTATAAGGTCAATTTTTTGTTGTTATGTGCTTCAAATCTTGCGCTACCTCCAAACACCACTAACAATACCGTAACCATTCATTGATTCCTTTAGATTTTCTTTCATCTTTGGTTACATTTTTGCAACTTTCTTTCAAACGGAACGTGTGGTGTAGCTCTAAATAATATGCAGTAAATGTAAACAGAGTAAAAAATATGTTTCAATAATACAAACTATTTTGTTTGTATTGTATGCACTCATACAGCACAGAATATACGTGTTTGATGTGTTTGTAGTGGTAACCAAACTGATTTTTTCCTTTTTTTGGCAACATCTTTTACGATTGCTTCTGCATAAAATACATGTACATACATACATTTAATGTTCTTTTCGCTGTTTTTCCCTTGGAAAACATACATGCTATAAAAAGAGTATTATTGAAAGCTATCTGTATTTTACAAAGGCGGCCAAGTTAAAGGGTCGGTCGCTGGCCTACACTTTAATACTAGCTAACTCAGCACATATCCAATCCACAATCCACGGCTCTCTTTTTTATTGTAAAGAAAGTAGACTCAAAGAAGCTAGAAATCCTGCCAAAGCTATATAGAATGTCGAAATGTTATTGTTCAAAAAATATACAGTTTAGGCGTACAGTGTACATTCGGGTAAAAAAAAAGTGATATTCTTATATTACAGCCCTGACGCATGAAGTGATATCAATAAACCAAGTAAGTCATTTTGTATACCACCACCACCGAAATTTCTTTCAAAAAATTCCTCCACCAAAAAATGGAATAGATAATACAAAAGGAACATAAATCGATATGCACTCCCACTTTTCCTATTTCTTTTTTTGTATACTGCACTTTAAATGCATATAAAAATCTTTAGAGCATGATTTCTTATTTGGGAAGAAGAAGACAGTGACGGTGACGCATGTTAGTATATTATTATTGGAATAATAAGAAGCCCTATAAATGGTCAACCATCCCTTGAATGATTCCCAATCTTCAGCCTTTTACTTGAATGAGCAAAGAGAGGAAATGCATAAAAAAGAAGGATCGCCAAGCAAGCTGTAATGTGATATATGAAACAATTTATTCCTCCTTTTACCCTCTTCGCTTATCCCTCACTTCGTCTTCCTTTTCCTCTGTGTACATATATGCATTTTATTATGTAGTTTGATGATGCCATGTAAGTGTGTATGTTTGGTCCAGTCTGGTAGTCAAAAAATCGTGACCGAAAAAATATTGTATTTTTCTCCTACGACACATTATGTATCTTTTCTTAAGCTTTTTTTCTCTTCATCGGTTGGATTGCTCGTTCATTCCTTCAACATGAAAAAACGTAATATGACCAGACTAACTCATTCAGACTTCTGGGCTGATAGAAATACACAGACATAGTGTACATGTGCACAATTGTGGCTTTTATTGCGGCTCCTTTTGCACATTCAGTAAGGCACGTCTTTTAATTCAATAGGCATATATTAGTGGTAAATCGGATACATTCCACCGAACTACTTGCGATGTTCATCGCCTCTTGAGAAAAGGGAGAAAAGAGACATTACGACTCCATTCTCATTTCCTTTAGCAGATATAATATATAATAATAACTAGAATGCAGATATATTATCTTCCTTTTCTATTGAAAGGCTTCCCATACTTCTTACTAGGCTTTCTAGGCTATTTGCTTTCACTCTTCAATACATGAGGATTTGCTACACACGTGAACATTGTGGGATGATATTACAAGGGAATAGGAAAGTCCCTTGGAATATTTCTTCTCATCTTTGTCATTTGTAATATATAGAATTACTACGTAAGTTGCATAAAATAGAATCCTCATCATCATGATAACAACACGTTGCTTTCACTATACTAGACGCCAAAAATGTACTCACATTGCCATACACCTAAAAGTACAGATTCTTTTGCATTATTATAGCTACTTTATTTTTTTCTGATAATGCTTGGAGTTCAACGAGACTTTCTTTAGATTTTCAGAGAAAAGATACTCACAGGGAGCAAAGACTGAGTATTTTTTTGTACATGTGTGTCTCCACTACACATACAATTTAGGTTTTTTTCCTTATAAAATAAGATGAAAAGCTAAGCCATTGAAGTGAGAAGATGAGCAGAAAGTAAAAATGAGAAAGAAGATTGTCTAGCTATGTTTCAAAACTGAAGGAGAAAATATGTAGGAAGTGTACTTACTATAATTTTTATACTGGTCCAAAAAAATAGGAGTGAAAGTAGTAGAAAATGAATGCTTGATAGAGAGATAAGTGTCCGGTATTTTTTATATGGAGTGTTGTCAGAGTTGCTTGTAACGTGTTCCTATTACATATTGGGATTCACTGGTATGTGAAGTGAATATGTGTGTGTACGCAAGAAGTCGCTAAAACTGCTACATTCCATATCGCACTAGCATAACAGCTATTTTCGGTAACTTGAGTGACTGCGACTGGATTGTGACTTGAGTGCATTGGTGAGTAAAGCCAAGAGTAAGAGAATAGGTACATAAAACGTGTAAGATCACACAGAAGAGCCAATATCCTATGTATATAAGATACAATCTGTATTACAGAAAAAAATACTAGGAGAAAGTATAGTATATAAGGTCTTCTACTTCTTTGCCCTTTTCTTTTTTTCCTTCCTTCCGTGTTTTGAGTGGAGAAAGGCTCAAAATGTCAGAAATAATGAATGTGATCGTTATCGGGCCGATCAAAGCCTTGCTTTGCTTCTAGTATTGTATTTTGTGATAGTATGAGAATGGGAAGAGCGAAAATAGTCAACTGTTTTACCTACCATCATCTATTAGTTTATAAGCCTATGTAACGTAAAACATAAGAGTATATTATCGCTGAACTACACTCTGTTCATTTTTTCCGCTGGCGTCGCTTTGGCTATGGCGTTTACTCGTTTTAATGAAATGGAAAGACAGATATGGGACGTCTTTGATAGACTTAAGGACTCACTTCTTCATCCAGCCAAGCAAGTCAAGGTAAACGTGAAGAAGGAAAAACCAAACCGCATCAAGCCACGGACACGTACTGTATATATATTGAGTATGATGATCAAGATCAGATCAGCTAAACTTTGCTTTGAAGGTAAAACAGAGAAACGCTGTGTGGGAGAAGACTAAGAAGAGGGCGAGAAAGTAAAGAAGGGAGTATAATAATAGGGGAAAGAGATGACGAGCCGAAAGAGAATCAGAAAAGCGTATGTGATAGTGATGATTCAGGAGTAAAGGATGAAGAACAGCTATCGTATTTTATGTGATGTGTGTGGTTTGGAAGAAAGCACTTGGAGCACATCTTAAATAACCT
>JAQIWN010000421.1:0-34299 GCA_034699025.1 Entomobrya cf. arborea Gr-Col-00668 | reverse complement strand
CTTAAAGCTGGAAACTTTAAGCTCATGTAACTCAACAATGCGTAGCCATTGAAACCTATAATTTACGCAATAATTATTTTAAACTATTGACTTACTATAGCCAAAGTTTCAAGCAATTCTGGCAGCTCTCGATGAAAGGCTCCCCTCGTAAGCTAAAATGTTTGTGTATGTGCAATGTATTAAAGCGTATGTACTTTAAGACCGCAACGATACTCATTGCGATCATAATAGTTTATTGTTTGCTACAAAAACTACATATGTGTACGTTATGCACATATGATACTTATTATTATGAATAAGATATGGTCATGCATTCGCAACTTTGCGTAGTTGTACAATGCAAGGCTTTAAAATATTTCCCAACTGCCTTTCCCATCGCTTTTGTAAGTGGAATGATGAGAATGCTTCAGAAAATTTAATAAAGAGTTCTATAACAAAGCATCCCGTGAACATCACACACATCGCGAAAAGCGCTGTTAAAGGTTTCTTAGTTTTGGTTTCGTTGCAAAATACGCACGTAGTGCAATATGTATACTTGCATGTGTAAATTGTAGACGATGGTTCTGATATGAATTGTGATGCTGTGAAGCAGATAGCGGATCTATTTGAAGATTATAAAAGACTTTGAAAAGAATGTCGATATGTAGATATAGATACTATTCTTGTTTATGCTTACAATAGACAACATACAAAGTTGGTGTGGGGAAATGCTCACTTTCTCTTTCATTTTTATGAATGGTCATTTTACTAGAGGGAAAAATTCTTGAGCGAGCGCGGTAGTAAAATTTTCTTTGTGCATGTGGTTTTGAATGCCGACAGTTTCCTTTTCATTTTTGTTACTATTATCGCTTACGGTAATAAATTGTCAAAATATAAATTTACCTCCCTACTTTACATCTATTGAGAGATCCTCTAAACATGTATGTAAGGTGTATGCTAAAGTTTGTGTGGGTAATAGTAATAATATACATCAAACGAAATAATTTTACCATATGTACGATATCTGCGCTCGCACACAGATTTTTTTACGTAAGTGTTTGGAAACATGTGGATCGTGGATGCTTATATATTACAAAGGCACAAGTTCCCCTTTATCTATGCTTTCTCCATTTAATTTAATTAATTAAAATTGTAAAGTTCAGTTCAACCTTCAAATTTAGCCGAAGTCTTCTCATACGTCTTCAGACGAAATAGAGACAATAGAAGTCATCTTCCAAATATACAGAGCTGGGATAATCAAGCATTTGGATGATTAAACCTAAACCTATGCATTCTTGAATAATAATAATCAAGCTCAGACTCTGACATGGCTTCATCTTTGACATGTTTTCGAAAAATTTGTTTTCACTTGTCTCAAACATAGATCTAACCACTGAAATGCAAACCACATAGATAAACTAAAAATAAGAACATGGACAAGGTTTGGGTTTGTGGAAATGCATAAATTTTAAGCATTTGGATTGTATCACCCAAATAGGTAATAGGTTACAGTATGCGTGGTTGAAATAACATATAGTTTTGCTACAACTACAGGTAAAATTTAAGAAGAATGCATCATACTCTTCTTGTAATAATTCGTTTTTTTCTGTTGTAACTTTTTATGCGTCTCATTCTTCTTGGCTTTTTTCATTTTCTGGAAACATTAAAATAAGCTCCCAAATGGAAAGCAAAATAAAAGTATTTTTTACATCAAATCTACAAAAACGTACAAAGATAGTGCAGAGAGAAAACTACTTTCCATGCATATAGCAGAACTGAAACAGAAAGAAAATTCACAAATTGTGCATACACATTTTAAAGTGGTGAAATCTTTTCCAATTCTTTTATTTTTTATGTCTCTGAAATTTTCTCTTCACTCTTGAGAGATAACTTGAAACATACGACAAAGACAGACAGATAAAAAATATTCGTGAAAAACTAACAAAAATACTAAAGGTACAATGACGCATGCTACAAAATTCCAAGGCACAATGTACCACTATTTCTAGATGGAGAAAAGTATAAAAATAATGAATACAATGATACAATAAAGAATATGGAATACATTAAAAATATGATGCATTCAAATATAATCCGTAGAAATATACAGTGTGCCATATGGTCTATCATATTTGATTTCCTGCTTCAACTTATCCGCATAAAAGTGGCTTTGACTATCTCTGTATTTTTTACAGGAATTTTCAGCTTTCCTTGTTGTCCTGACTTACAATGAAATTCTGACTTCTATACTGAGGCGACCACAACACGTCAACTCACATCGTTCTGGACTACGTTATGGACTCATGCTGATGCTTTGTTTTCTTTTTCTTTAGCTGTTCCCATTCTATACAATATTATTACTGTCAGATGGTCTATGCAAAAATCTTTTTATTCGGCCTGTTACCATAGTTATAGTTTAGACCACTGTTCTGAATACCAATACAGGTTAGAGAAGATTATTCATTCCCATCCAAAATAAGTTCAATAAAACCTTACTTTTCTCTTCCATGTATTCCAAATATTTATTTCAAATGACTGTATACACAAAACAAACGTGTAGTAATATTTTACACGTGACTTTTCCTCTTACTTGTTTGCAATTGTATTGAAAGTCTTATGGGCTAACGGTGCTTCGATAAGTGCATGATGATGATGCATACTCCCTTTGTCTGAAACACGGCGGTTACATATCAAAGCGTCCATCATGCCAGCAGGCAAGGGTAACGACCGACCTTTCATGTCCACTCCACACTGTTATGTTATTTATAGGTACAGCATATCTTTGGATGACATGTGCTATAAAACTGCCTCTGAGTTCTTCCAGCTGAAAAACGTCGGATACTGGATTATGTCATGAATCGTCAGAACACGAAACATTTCATTCTATCAATACCAAAAAAGACTTTATTCGTTTCAATGGCTCATTTTGCAATAGTTTAACTTTCCCATAACCATTTAAAACGAATTCTTCACTGTACCCTTTTCGTACCTTTTTCGCTTTGAGGATGCTTCATGGTAAATTATGTTTTTACAGTAGTAGTATCAACCGATATTACACATCACCACAGTCCCTGTCAACATTATTGTGTTTTATATTTTGATCTTATACTCATAGGTGAAAATATTTAGAAAGTTTATATGTTGTATGTGTCCCTAAAAACATGTTCCGTTTTTACATTTTTGTGCATCTCCACTCAAGAATGCTTTGACCAAAAAGGAAGTACATTTTATGTGAAGAATGACTTGCAATGAAAGAGCTTTGCAAGGTTGCTTCTCAGTTTTCTCTTTTTTTCAGGTTTTCAGGTTACTAAACAGTAATAAGAAACTTTGTAAAAAATAACACCCATGTGGATACGTCCCTACTTATACATACCTATATGTAACGCTAATGTATATAAAAACGTACAAGCTTGTTTTTGAAGTGTATCCCTTGCTTTAGCATTGTTTGTTATGCACCAACCGAGTCAAACACAAATAAAACTTTTTCAAAGTGAAATATTATGTAAGTAATCTAATACCACAATATTTTACCTAGTCTTGTTTTCTGCAAACAACAACATGATTTAAGTTTATAGCTTATTTTCTTATGGAGTACAACTCAACATAATCTTATTCCATGTTGGAGCTGTAGTTGGATGATACACCAACTATTATTATTACACTGCTTCTTGTGTAGTAGTGTGCCAGAAAATTTTGTATTCTGTTGTAACTTCTGCACATTACGTTCTGATTGTGTGGTCTATTTCTCCTGGTGATATTCACAGCTGCAGACCAAAAGGAAATAGAATAGCGGGAATCCTCCTGCTCTGTATAAAGTAAACCGAAAGTGTATAAGGCACAAGCCAAAAAAAACAAGAAAGAAATTCCAATACACACAATAAAAGAAAGGGAAAAAAGAAAAATGACATCGGAGGAGAATAGAATCGCTGCGTTACATTATTTTGTACATACCTATACATTTCTGTAATAATAAGAGTAATAGGTTTTTTGCTGGGGATTCCTCTCTGCATGATGTTTGTTTGCTTAGTGGTGGCGTTAGGAGTTGTAACGGTGGGTTGAATGAAGTAAAAATAACTGCAGAAAAAATACACATGGTTGATCTATGATCTGGTCTGTACTTGAAAGTTCACTATTTGCTACTACACAAACAATGTTACTTGTTTAGGTATTTGCGTCAAATTACACGGCCAATGCACCAGATTGAAAACATAATGGATTGTCTAGCCCGACCCGCACTATTTACTGCAAATAAAATAATGAAATATAGTGAGTTAGAATACATACAAACTGATGCATTTCCATTCCTTTTTTTCGGGGAGAAGAGGAAACAATTTTCTTTTTGGTTATTTTTATTAGTACTAGAAGCATTATTTTGTTTTGCTCTCAATCTAACAACAGCCTAGTCATTACATCACGTTCTTTAATGCTAACCCCTCCTCTCTATTTGGTATATGCATCATACAAATATCCAACACAAAATTGCTTCTTCCTACAGATTTCCTTGTAAAAAGCAAACGAATGAGAAGGACGTGAATGAATGAAAGAATGACTACAACAGATGACTTTTTTTGTGTTAGATGAGATCAACCAGGTTTTAACGTTTTTCTCTTAACTTCCGTCATTTTGCTAAATTTGCCTAGAGTAACGAAGCATCACATACATATTAGGTTTTATGTATGTGGCTTTTGCTCCTTTATTTCCAAACTTTGATGCTTGAAATCAGATACATGTGTGTGTCTCATGCATGTGAACTATCACTTTCACTACTATCAATAGATACCAAGAATTTCCAGGATTTCGGTAGAAAAAATATTGAACTAGGAAGTAGTTTATATGCGAAGCCATAGTTCTGCGTACTTACTTAATGGATTCTATGTATTAATTTACAACAAAAAATCAAAAACAATATCACTATAACGAAAAAAAATTAACTTTCTGTACATTTATTTGTATCAATGGAAATATTTTCGAGTATACTTTGCTCGTACGTATGATGACTGCAACCAGGAAAATATTTTGTAGCAAGGAATTACTCATCAACCTTAAATAGAGAAACGTGTCGCGTCATATCAGTTGGAAGATTCAATGTACATATGTTTCAAATGTAGACCACCTTACACAACCAGCTTGAGTTTCTATTGAAATCTCCTTTGAGCTACCTTGGCCACTTGTTGTGCAACGTACACCATAGTAGATTTTGATATCGTCCACACCATATAAGCCATGCAGGAAAACCTGCACAATATGTGTTCATATACAAGGTATAGTTAAGAACGTCAACATAAAAAATTACAATTCCCTAGGAATGTTATAATGATGGAGAAAAATGAAGCTAATTTACTTTCTCTTGTGTTGGTGACGTTCGTCGGTCTGGGACATTTATCGAATCAAGGACACGCCAAAGGAATGATATCATTACGCATTCACATTTATGTATCCGAACTTCACCAAGCTTTCCCTCTGTTCATAAAAATGTTTAAGTCATGTTACATGTATGTATGTATTGTGACTGTTCATGCATCCGGGTTATACGTACAATCGAATAATTTTTTGCTGCTTGTTTTCGTGCAAGCACAGGTGACTACAACATTCAAGTTAATTTTTTATTGGTCTACATGTTTTGCATGGTGTAATAATTAAATTTCATCATTAATCTTCCGCAGTGACAGCCACACGCTCATCAAACAAACAAAAGGAAGAAAAAACAATTTATTTGAATGATGTGCCATGAAAAATTGCCTTTTTCACGGTAGGAAATCTAGCTGACATGCCCAGCTTTTACATAATGGGCATCATAGTATGGCCCAGAGTAGTAAGAGTAAACGTAACAAGATCAATCACTTGACAGTGCTTTGATGACCTTTTTTATGGAACAGTGACTGGTAGTGAAAGACATGCACATGACACAAAATGGTTTGTTTTGCTAAAGCTTTTATGGATAAACCAATTTTACAGACAAACTTTGTTTAGACTTTTGTTTAGAGGATTGTCTCTCTCGGTATTGCAGTTGTTCCGCTCATAAGAACAAGGGTGTTGGATGTGCGAATCACAAAGTCAGAGTGATTGGTATGCATCATCAGGAGTCACGGATGACTGACTGTCCGTAAATAAAAACATTGCATAAATTCTATTAGTTTACACTTCTCCATATACTCAGCAGTACAAACCCATACAGAGAGCGTTTTTTTTCTTGTCCATTTACAGAAATGAAATTTTGTTCAACAAAAGCTCTCAAATTCATGAAGACTTCTATGATATACCGACACAACACACTGTAATTCTGTTGGTGTAGCTTGAGCAAACTTTTAGTGAAAGAGAAAGGAACTGATTGAGTTGTTGCGGAAGCGGACAAAATCATTGTAAGGTTTAGTTGTGCAAGGCAATCAGATTGTACCAAAAACTTATTGAATGCCTCAAGCTAAAATAGCACAGAGCACCGCCAAATTCCAGGAAATTGTGAAGAAAAATCCCATTTTTGTAAACTATAAAGACACGAAGCTATTCTTTTGTGCAGTATATTGGAAATGGACAATTCAGTAGCTTGGCATGTCAACACTTTTCTTCTTCTTTTCATTTCGTCAACTCTAAAAATAGAAATAAATATAAAGTTGAGTTGAGGGGAAACAACAAAAGCCGTCGGCAAATAATATGAATTAGAAAATTCAATATTTTCATTCCGTTTGCAGATCACCGTCATTTCAACTCAAGTAAGGAGGACAGCAGGAAGTCAAACCTTATATACTTGCATTGAAAATAATAGGAGGAAATGGCACTAAAACAGTTCCCTCAACGATAAGCTCATTTAATGCAATGATTCAGAGAGAACTGTACATTGTTGTGTGTAAACAAATCTTTGTTCTCTTTTTTTAACAATACACCATACGCCTTTTTCGAGATCTCATTGGGAAAGGACTCCGATATCCACACTTTGTTATGATATACCCTCGTCCCTTTTTGTTTAGATAAGAGAACTCAACCTTATAGACAATGTCATCTTCAATATTCCTCTTTCCCTTGTGCTCGCTGTATTCTCCTTTATTGCTAGTTTAAGTCTACTCACAATAAGAAAATATGAGGTCAAGTATATTGTAAACAAATCATATTATATACTGGAATAAAATCTATAACATAATTTTGTATAAGATCTAGTAAACCATGTATATACATCGAATGTTTGCGCATGTATGCATTATCATCATTTGAAAAAAGAAAAGAAGAAGCACACTTTGAGTTGTTTACTATCGCCAGTGGCCATCAAGAAAATTATATATAATGAAGGAAGACGTAAAAAAAGATGGACGAGTAGTAGCTTAAATTGTAGTGTAATATGAATGAACATATGTATCTGTTAAATTTTTACAAAAAGCTGGAGAAAGTAGAAGTGAGTGGGAGAATGAGTGAAAGTAGTTTCTCTCTTAACGAAAAAAGAAAGAAATGCAAGTTACTAATGCCCCTTCCTTGTTCATTGCTTCTTTGTCGACATGTGGCAGTTGCGAGCGGAGCGGGACTAAAAATAATGGACTAGAATACGAACAAGTGAAAGAAGTAGTACCGGTGTTGTAGTGGAAGTATTATTGTACCTACGAATGCAGACAGACAGCAGCAGGGTTTCAAGTGGTTTTTTGGTTTATTGCAAAAAGAAAGGGTGAAATAGAAAGAAAGGGGGAAAACAGAGAAATGAAGCACCTTTCTTAGATACAAACTTGCATCCATGTATGTATATTACACATAAAGAAAGCAAAAAAACATCACAAAAACATTCACATATATTTCAAGCTGACACACAAAACCTTTTCAAAAAATAAAAAAGACATACATTTATTTGTACATGCTGCATGCAATGTGTTTAGAACACGTAAAATAGTTACAAGAAACGGTGGTAATACAGCAAGATGTTTCACACTCACACAACCTTATTTCCCGATTGTACTTATACTCCAAGTCTATTACTACAAGCATTTCCATCATTTCCTCTTTTGCTCTTTCCATTATTTCTTAAAAAAGTACAAAAAAAGACAGACACTTTCATCTTTAAGAGAGATGGCTACCACATTAGGTAAAAGAGTATTTTGGCTGTGTATACAATATTTTGGTGCTTTATGTGCAAATCCAGACTACGCACAAATAAATAAATATGTTTATGTACACTTCCTTGTTTTTATTGTTGCTTTTTTCACTTCTTGCTTTTCCATCCTTCTTGACTAATATCTACTCAAGTTCGATCCTTATGTAAAAAAGAAGAGTAAAATATAGAGAGAAAGGGAAAATGGGACTTAAAACCAAATAGTCTAAAAAGAAAAAGTCTTTGATTTTTCTCCTATTATTTTTCCTTCTCGTTTCAATCCTTCCAAGTATATTGAAATTGTATTGGCAGTGCAGTAGTAGTAGAAGAGCATTGCTGTTTTTTAGTTGGTAGTCACTTTTTTGTAGTGTGTTTAAATCCTATAAAACATAAAATACGATGTGAAGCAAAAGGGCAACAGCGTCACACAGCGAACGGACATTTCTTATAGCCGCCGTTTGCTCACGTCATTCGAATCGAGAGTAAAATGGAAAATTTCCGCTGGGCACTTTCTCCGTATGCCTACTTGACACTACAGTTTTTTTGTGTATGTATTTAGTAAGCATATGGCATTATAGTTGCTGTGTAATTCAAGTAACAACAACAATCTCTAGAAATGACGATGGTTTTGCTTCTGAATTTTAGTAGCTCAGCTCACAGTCAAGGCGTAGAAGAGAGATAGGGTCTCTTAGTCAGTCGGCATGATAATAATACAGTAACAAAGAGTATTTGTTGAAGTGGGAAGGAACGAGGACGACGACGGACGGATGTACATAAACTTTTTAAGATTCTTGACGAATATGTGTACATTTTGAGCATTCATTGTCCGCCAAGACTGCCACTGAACTGCACTGCTACTGCTGCCGAAAATACCACCCAGCTGACTACACACAAAGTTTATGCTCCCTACTTTACTTGCCCATTCCTTGTCCACTTCGTGGAAGAGAAAGTAGATATGTTATGGTGGGTGGTA
The DNA here is from genome assembly GCA_034699025.1 of Entomobrya cf. arborea Gr-Col-00668. NCBI lineage: Eukaryota > Metazoa > Arthropoda > Collembola > Entomobryomorpha > Entomobryidae > Entomobrya > Entomobrya cf. arborea Gr-Col-00668. Next base: position 25,285 of record JAQIWN010000421.1, on the reverse strand, counting down.
GTGGCGGTGGTGGTACTTTAGTATTTTGACCTTATGGGCTCCCTTAGTTTACGCTTCGATACAAATACAATGTAGTAGCTCATATGCTACACTTACACTATTATACCCATTTATTTTCCCCTTTGCCTCAATCCGTATGCGTGTGGCGAAGAAGAAAACACATTGTGTTGGGATTTATCTCCTCCATTCTTCTCTCACTTTCTCCTCTCCTTCTTGTCTGCCTTTTTGAGTTCTCTTCTCTTCTGAATGTACGAACTCCTGCCGAATGTTACATTGGTTTATTTCTTTTTAACAGATGTACATATAGTACGTATATATTATTCTTACCGGCATTACATATGCATGGAGCGATCTCACTATTTCAACAGGCGTCTGTCCACCATTGCCGCCACCATCGCACACGTTATAGCATGAGCCTATGAACTTATTTATGTCCGAACGAGGACAGACTCTCTCACTTCAACATTTTCAACAAGAAAAAAAAACTTGTAGCTGAAAGAGTAAAAAGGGAACACGAAAAAGACTCTAAGCAAGTTACAAACCCTACTTAGATGATGAAACAGCTTGCTAGCACAGCACGTACACATTTTGTGCTTAAATACCAGAAAGTTAGTTTTTGCAATAATGAATAGTGGCATAAAAGAAAAATTACTTTCCACACAGTACACCACCACATATACACATATGTACATGTATATATAAATAAGCCATAGTGCCATCTGTCACTAAAACATTATGTTATGGTGAAAGCGTGTATTTGCATGTTTTGTACCTTTTTAGTTTGCAAATTCTTTGTGAAATTGAGAGGTATGTGTACAAAAGAATGGATACTTGTAAAGAGTGCGTCTGTACCACCTTAACGAATTGCTCATTTCGCTAGTTTAAGTTATATCTTGGTATTTGTTTAAATAGGAGACTACTCAACAGCTAACAGCCATTGATTACATTAAGGTTGTACGTTATAACACTTATATTTTTTCTAGAATTCTGAAGGTAGAGAAAATGTGGAAATGAAAAAGGCTTCCTTATATTTCTTTCTCGGTAGAAAATGAGGATGGGTTTAATTGAAGGATGAGATGGTAGTACTATGAAAAACGTGTTTTAATCTGAAATGAATGACTAGTAGTGCTGGGAGTCATTGCACTGAAATGGCTACCTTGTTTCTATATTTATATCGAGTGGAATTCCACATAAGGAGTAAAAATCTGGTGTCGTGTATACAGCTATTACATTTAGGCATATATAAATATATATCATATGACTAGATAATATTTGTTGTGTAGTGGTTTCTTCGACCTCACGTATTTTTTTGTTGTGGTTATATGCTACATTGTTGCTTTTCTTGTTAATCTTTCTTTAATGGTGGAATCTATCCTTGCATGTTCCTGTGATCACACACCAGTGACCATTTTATTATCCACTGCTACACAAAAAGTTTGCTTCTAACCCTTTTTCTCATCGAGTGTGCTTTCTCTTTCGTCTTATCCTTTCACCACTTCTCAGTAATTGTGGTAAAGATGGAAAGAAAAGATTATTATAAGGAACTGACAAGTACAGAGCAGTAAGTAGAAGAATGCTCATTGGATTTGGTGAGGATCTGGATCGACGCTGACGTATTGTAAAAGGAGATATTCTAGAAGCATCCAATCCAACACGTAGATTCTCTTTTCCTTATGCGGGACAAAAATTGCTTTTTAAATTTGTACTTGGTAAGTTTAAGAGGATAAAAAAATGAATGAGAAGAGAAAGTGCAGTAGAAATATCATACATATATACGGTCATGTACGCTCCGACGCGCTTATGCGATATTTATATATCGTACAGACTTGATTATATTGAACGTGGCACTCTTTCTTTCCTTTGAGAAATCAAATGGAACATGTATGAAATAGATGTTTGGATATATACATAATAATATCCATGTTCATTACAAGTGGAAAGCAGCTCATGAAAACGTAAAGAATAGGAGCTGAAAGGAGGGAAACAATAATTTTGTTGGCACTTGCTCCTATCAGTGGCAAGTAAACTAAAATGTCTGTTTTCAAGGATTGAAAAGAAGTTGCAAAAAACATTAGTTTTTTTTATACTTTTCTCTCAATTTAGTTCATCTTATTTTCCATTTGTTCTCTTCCTTCTGAGATTACATAAAAGTACAACACAACAACTAAAAAAGGAAATTCAAAAAAACTGAAGCAGGACAAAAATAAGGAAAAGTCTTTGAAATAGTCGCAACGTTGAGTGCGTAGCCGAATTATTTGTAGGATGGAAGGAATTTCGTTTTTTTGAACAAAGAAAGGGAACATTGGTTTTGTTGTGATAGCATAAATATTGATAAAGTAAACAATTATACAAATAGCTAAAATTGAATTATTGGATTCATAGCTAAAATTACACATATATTGTGCGTGTAATTTTAGCTACGAATCCAACAATCTGTACTATTGGGAGCTCAAAAGCTTTGAAACTATTACATATTCTCTATCTAGTTCTTAAACCTTAATACTACAATAAACACATGAGAAATTAATTGGTTTTAAAAAGGGAAGAAAGGGAATTTCTAGAACGATAAAAGTTTAAATGAGATCTAAATATAGTAAATTAAGAACTATTTTCACGTTAATTCAATCCGACAGATGAATTCTCTGATCGTAAGTATAAAAAGCATTTAATTACATAACATAGGTACATTGATTGTATCTTACCATTGATTCACTTACTTGGCAAACTCGAACCTTTTTAGCAAGTTTTAGCACGCTGTTTCTTTAAGGTTGCCCAGCACTAGTCTCCGTTTTCAATGAATTACTCGAAAAAATGAATTTCAAGAGTAACAAATTTCGTACCTGCCTAGTTTTAATTTTAATTCAAATAGCTGACTTATACTTTTGCGACTAATTTACACAGATTAAAAGTAACCCTATCATCTTTAGTAATGTTCGTGTTGACTTTGCATGGTATTTCAAATTTGAAATATCAAGTACATAGTACATATATCAATAAAGATAAATTACAGAATCTAAAAATAGATACGGGATTAAACACATGCATTTGCCGCATTATGTTTCTAGACAGCTTACTTAAAACAAAACAGACGTAAACTTTTCCCACCACAACATAAGTCTGCGGAGCCCAGAGTTTTCCAAAACTTTCAACACGATAATTTGCCTAACTTTAAAAATAGAACAAAATACATGTTTTCAATACTAATCCAAACATTACATTACATTACATACAAAACATCTAAAGTTGATTGCTATTTTATTAGTAAATAATCTGATTTACACAAAAAGTTCCTTTATTTTTTTCGAATCAGGAAGACGAAAAACGATAATAAGAATGATAGTTCTGTCAACTTATATTTAGTGTTAGTTCACCCAATTCTCCATGCAATGTTGTTGGAGAAAGTTCCAGTGTAGTAACTTCTGAAAGCGATTGACAACTGCTGGCTTACTAATCTCTACTAAGAAAGTACTCCCTTCTCCTCCCCACTAGGATGATTACGAAGAACGTAAAGGCTGCTGCGCTGGACACGAACATTTGTTTCATGTGAACAAGAAGTAGTTCAGATGTCCATATTTTTATTACGTTTTCTCCCCACTGTGTCAATAAAATTGAGCGGTAACTATAATCTAGCTAATTCTATTTACCAGCTAAGTGGACCACACAATACAGACGTGCTGAGATGTAAGAGAAAGGATGAAGTTGTAACAAGGTACAACAAGAGTGAATAAATAGTAAAAAGCAATTAACGCTTTTAGCTGTCACGAAACGGACAATGGCATATAATAAACTGTCTTGCATTGTTGCCAATATGTAGAAAACAGCCACTCTTGTTAGGGCATCTTTCACCACTTTGCTGTTGTCGTCCTATTTTGTGGATAATATGCCGTGTAGGCACCTCTACAAAAGCTGATCATAAATATGGAGGACGAAGTACAAAATACTTTTGCAACATTTTCGTTTGTCGTGTCTAAAAGGTTGCAACATTGCTTAGTGTATTTTGGGTCAGAAGGAGGCTTACGCGTTTATATTGAAAAGCAGGTTGCTTTGCTTGCTAACTTTCTCTGTTAGTACTTGTTCTCGGTGCTTCATTATAGACCGTTCTCTTAATTGTTCTAAAAGTGCTCTCGTGCCAGCTTCTCCTTTTTCTGTCGTCATCATCCTCATCATCTTCTTGAATCTTCTTTGGAAACAAAGTGTTGCTTGTGTGTGCGTGATGTGACGTTCCCGTGTCGATGGGAGCTACTTCTGCTGATGAAGATGATGATGCTGACGTTGTAGCAACTTACATACCATGCCAAAGGAGGTTAGAAAGATTTCCATTCACTTCAACGAATCGCCAGAGATGAGAGAAAAGAGAGTGAGAGAACTAGAACTAGACTTGAACAGAACAAAACAGTTTACTTGACTTGGCAGCTTTCACGTTGTGTGTGAATGTGATGGAAATTGCTAAATCACTGATAGCAATGAATGATAAAAAAGTGTGTATTTGTATTTGTTGAATTGCAATAAGTTTTATATGTGTATAATCATATAGTAATTTAGGTTATACCATTTATTAAATACTTTATCCAATGACTGCTATGGTAACAATGAGCCAAATGTGTAATAGACTTAATACTTTCTCCCACTTTCACTAGTGAAAATGGTTGATCGTACGACTACGGGGCACACTTAAATATGTACACGTACTTAGTTTGGCATGGAAAAGTGTGTGAACGTGACTGTCAGCAACCGGATATTGTGGAGACGTGAGAAGATGAATCACGGAACCGGAGGAATTAACAGATAATTTATATTTTCGCTGTTTACTGCCTTTTAATGATGTGGGAAAGGAGAATCGGAACAAACCAAACAGATAGGGAGACGTGTAATTTATCTTTTTGCACTTTCACAACCACTGACTCAGTACATAACGCTCATTTCGTGTGGTTTTACTTGATGAATGTTGGATTCGCGTGAACTGCGCGAGTATAGCTATCGAATCATCAGGCACGAAACTAAATTAATTGCATCATTTTCAACGCTGAAAAAATTGTAAAAAGTTTTTTTGTGCAAAAATAGAAAGGTTGGCTTCGTTTGTCTGTAATTTTTCAAAATGATATATGTGAGAAGAGCTAAATTTCCTGGTTGTATCTATACAGCCCTTCATCATAAATGTTTCTTTATACCTGAGTAAGTTTTTGGGGAAAATGTAATCATGTAATATGCACATTACTGTATACTTTGTGGTTATGCTTGATGAAATGTGTATAGCCATTAGACACATGGCACAGGGTACATTGACCCAAAAGTTGTTGCTTTCACAATGAGGATAATTACAACCATTACGGATACCTTTCTGCGGATTTCACCTGTTATCCAAATAAAATGAAAGGAAAAAATGTACGAGTTTCCACATTAATGGTTTGAGCATTATGTATCGCTAGACTACACAACACAGTACTACCGGAATTGTAATGCACTGGCAGTTTTCGATTCCAGTTCCGTGTACAATGAATGCCCTATTTCACACAATAAAAGTGGCAATAAACCCTTGTAACTATTTAACTACGGACCACTGTTTTTTACGAAGTAGTAATGTTTAAGGACCCAGTCATAATTTTGGTATTGTGAGTCGGTCAGTGTGTAGTGGACCTAAATCTTATTTTGCAAAGCATGAATGTGAGGCAAAGCGTGGAATGCCGTTTGTCTGGTCAACCATACTTTAACTGGTATACCATTTCATTGATTTTACCAAAAACTTGTACGTGTATAAATAATATATTGCGAGTACAGACTCTATGAAATTGCTATAATTTTAAAAACTTAAATTCAAAGATAAACATATTTTTGACTGCAGCTAGCTGGAGTATGGAATAAAATTTGGTATAATGACGTAATTTGTGTAGCATATGAAACTTCATTTATTTGATCCTATAATCTAGCAGATTTCACATATGAGAGAGCACAAAACTTTTTACGGGTCTTTGGTAAGCATAACAGAAATTCAATTCCAGTGCCGTTGTGATGATGTGCAGTGACATCAATGGCAACTCTAGCAGCAAAGCAATTTCATATTCTTCATATAATTTACCGTAGACCCCAGAAGGAATACTCACATCGAGAACACTTGTGCCTCTCTCTGCTGTGCTCCTCGCCAAATGTGGATACCAAGTCAGTCTAATTTAAAATCTAATTTAATTAGTGCGGAAATGTGTGTTAATTAGTCTACTTCAGTTTAATGCTTCCACAAACAATGCACAGAGCTTACACAGTTGTCCCACATCATTGCATTTGTGGCTGTTGATGATAGAGATAGAAAAAAGTGTAGAATGAAGTTGAGTTGAAGCCCAAAAAAATTTCTAAGAGAGATATTTTCAATGATGTTTTTACAAATATGCCACAGCCACATCGTATACCATGCGTGGAAAGTAGAGCAAACACAATGCTCCTTTCTCTCTACCTCTGTGTTTCATTTTATATTTCAACTTTACAAAGTACAGGTTTCGCACTTTCTCTCCCTGGAAAAGTTATTTCAATGACTGAATTTTCGGTAACAAACATACACATAAATGTGGTGGCTGAGAGTGGCAAACTGGCATTATCATTACTCTTTTCATGTTATTACTAGTATAAATTTGAGCATCTCTACTTCATCTAAACGAACAAAGAATTTTTTTTCAGACTGGTTGCTTGTATAACTGTTAAAATCTGAAATAGCGATACGAGCTGCACAAAATGTCAGGAGATAACAAATGAAGCTAGAAAACGATTCTAGGAATTGCTCGATACTGGCACTAAATGTACATTACATGATCCTTTAAGATGAAACAATAGGTTCCATTAAACATGTGTTCTCCCACAATAATAGTTTTTGGCTTGACTGTTCATGTTTGTTTGCCTTCAGCAGCCGAGACGGAATGGTACGCAGAGAAGAAGAAGAGTCGAGTAAATCCTTCTTTTTCACATCATCTTTGTACTCTCATCATGTTTTCGATATGCTCTATTTGACTTCACAAAACTTTTCGGGTGGTTCAGAATCTTTTTTCATTCTGCATTTTTTCTTCTTTTTAAGCTTTCCTTTTTTCAAAGTTTATTGCATTTTCTGAAGTTGGCATTTTGTGGCTGTTATAGTGGTTGCACAAAAAAGTACAAATAACAAAAATAAAATCAATTTTTCTTTGGAATATTTTTATGCATGGAATTGCAGTATACTTTCTTAAATATTTGTATGTGTTTAGTCTTTGCTAAAGCCTATAACTTGTTTAAATAACTCCGCGTAATGTTACTATATTGTGCACATTGCATACACTAGAAAAATATCTACAAAGCGATCAATTTTTTGACAAAATCGTAAGAAGTTTTTGAATGCATTGGTCATGAGTATAATATCAAGAAAAACTTATTGGTTCTGACTTTTCCTTTTTGTGAAACAAAAGGAACGATGAAAGTTGACAAAAATTTCCAAAGACACTTTTCTTCGTTTCTACTTTTTTCATTTCTGCATGACTTACGGGCATCCAACGACAACGTCACAGAGACTTTTTTCCTATTTCTTCACTTTAAGCTGTATCCAAAATACGTACTATTGCAATATGTATAGTATTGCCCTTGATCTTTTTCTCAAGTGTAGTAGCACAGATTATGACGATCGACATCGACCCGCACAATAACCCAAAAGTAAGTGGAATACTGTCCCTTCTTTTTTATTTATTCTATGGCTTTTACTTCTTTTCCTTTCTAGTATTATACTTTCGAGGTTTTTTCTACATCAAAACTTTCTGAAAATATCTTTTGTCAGATATATCGAAACTCATCATTTTTCTATACTTTATTGCAATGTGATGTGATTGTGATGTGTAGTAGAACTTGACTTCTAAAAATAACTTCATTGAAACACGTCTGAAATTACAAGAGCTGGCCACCATTTCCATCACAATCTCAGCAATTCACTATTCATTCGCTCTTAATACACAGAAATAGATATGGTGCAAAAAATGGAAAGATTTTTTTCTTCTCGTATTTTTACATCAAGCGACATTCATTTTTATTTCTTCTTGACTGGGCTGGTGAAAAATTGAAGGGTAATTTATAATGACGATCAACTAATGTACAAATCTTCTTTCGTGTATGTCATCATCATGGATATCCTTTCTAAAGACATTTTGGAAAGAAGAGACAAGTTTATAATGCTCTTCTTTCTCACACAGTGTATTAGAATATTCTCGTGTCATTATTACAACACTAGTTATATTGCAACATCCTCTCTTATGGAAACTTACTTTCATGAATACATTATACATTACACAAATATTTATATACAAAGGTTTATCTAGCAAATTCGGAATATGTACATGTACTTACTACACACGACAAAGTCATGAATCATGATACAAAGATTTGAAACCTGGTAATACGTAATAGGTCGATATTCAGTAGCTCACACTATCGTCAAAAGATATCACGTACGATTTGGGTTTCTTTTGGAAATCTGTCTCTTTGGATCATACAGTCACGTTTCTGGAAAGCTGAGATTATACAATACACAAAATACACATACCCGCTGACTTGACTTACTTTTTTGTATGAAAAGGGAACTACTTCGATTTCTTTTTGACACACAAAAAAAGTATGTACAAACACAGATGGAGTACGTGGAAAGCTGAGAGAGAGAGAAGCAGTAGCGAAAGGGAAGAAGGAATCAATGGATTATCCATCACTCACAGACATACACGTAAATGTAGTGATAAAATTTCACCATAAAAAAGTACCGTCAAAATTCTGACAGTATGAGTCAAATTGATGTGATCCCATTTCTGCGAAAACCTGATTGCAGGAATTTTTACAACAGTGCTAGTACGGAACAAGGTGAATTTGGGAAAGAAGAGCGGATATCAGTCCAATTTTGTGACATGTACAGACATTTCCCATGTACTAACCTCAAACATCAACAACATCCCAGGAAAGATTGCAAATGTTGATGGAAGATCCCAAAGAAGTGTCAAAGATTAAATGAATTTATCATCAAAATGCTTTCACCTTAAAGTAAATGTGTTTGAAAAGGAAATGTTTGAGAATTTTCTCTGAGCTACTCCTCTGCCTATTTTTCCGGCTTTTGCTTAAGTCTGATAGACGTGTCAATTTTTCTATAATCTGTTTTAAAATTACATCGGAAAGTACATATTCAACAACGACAGGGAAAAAGTGACAAGCATTGTATGCTGCCATGTTTGGCCCTTTGGTCTTTTTTTATTTCATTAGTAAGTTCCTGCTACTTGATGACTGTGCTGGTTGAAGTTTGTCTGCCTTCCAAATCGACAATTTACTTAAAGCTCAACCCTAGTATTGATCATGTTAGATGCTTTGTCCTGTTTGTGGAGAAAGTGTACGGATCCAGAATGCTGCAAAAAATGAAAATTAGGTTGAACCAATTTTAAAATTCTAAAAACGCACAGCAGCAACGCGCCACTTGTCTACACCGTTTACTGTAAAAATATATTAATAGTCTTTACATCAAAACAAAATGTTTTCTTTGTCTCATTTTCCCAAGAAGACTACAGGTAAAAAAAATGAATGAATAAACGTGTTAGAATCATTTTTCTTTGTAGACACGTTTGTTTTTTGTTCATCTTACAATAAATTGCTTTTCTTATGACGAAGATGGGTGTCCAATGTACAAAGACAAGATTGCTGAAAAACCTTACAAGAGATTTTCCTGTCTTGCTGGTGCTCAGAGAAGAACTGAGTGATGGATTTTATTTATTGTAGAGTGGATTTTAAAAATACATTTCCGGAACGGGACGAAAAAGCAGTCCATATCATTGTATTTTGTTCTATACTTACTTGTATGTTCTTTACTTCCCTATTATACTCGGAATCTTGTATAAATATTAACGACATGGAAATTTCTCGTCATAAATCATAATGATTTGCTAATATGTATAAGAATTGTTCAAATCATGGAACTATTGTGTGTAATGTTGTGTTTCTGCAAGTTTATTTGCATATAAAATCAAAGCCAGCAGTATTCCTTTACAAAAATGAAATAAACGCGGTACTTGTAATTTGATATAAAAAATTCATAAACGTTGTAATAATTTACAAGAAAACTCAATATAAATGTAAACATTTAGGAAAACAGTGCTCTTCATCCACAATCGAGAAACTATAAACCATTCGTAGAACTAAAAAACGGAGAAGTTTTGGAAAGTATTGTTTAGAAATGAAAAATATGGTTTTAGAATGACAAAAACAAACTAACAAAACTACACGCACGCCGTATTGTAGATAGTTATGTAGATGATTCCATTGAAAAAGAATAAAAAACTACGTATACGGAAAACTTTCATCCATTTCCCTTTCCTTTCCTCCTTTCATTCTTCCAGCATCAGTATTCTTCAAGTAATCCGTCTAGGCATGGCAAGTTTCCCCGTATTGTTCTCAAAAATAGTTTTTTTTTTCCTTTTGGTGAATTCAGTAGTTATATTTTTTCCTGGAACAATAAATATGGAATAAGTACTACAGGAATTATGGAGCATAACTTTAAGCGAAATAGAGTTTGTAAACAATGGGCAAGATTTTCGAAAATATTGTGTTATGTAGGCACTAAACCAACTAAATACACATGTGTACAGCAAGACTATACAGAAAGGTGTGTGGGTAAGATTTTTTTTTCATTCTGCATGCTCATCATCTTCATTACAGGTTACACTTTTTCTAACAAATTACAGTTTTTCTTGGTGCCGTTTGTTATGAGAAAAAACTTTAAAAACAAGAACAACAGAAGTTTACTTTTGGGCAACACAATACCTTTCTAAATTAGCCACATGATAATTTTTCCAGAGAAAAAAAATGTTATATTTCGCTCGTAAACTTAACTTTGGGGAAAAGTTTTTTTTCCATAAAGATAGAAACTAATTTATTGGATAAAAGTCTGCTGTAATATTTACAAGGTTTGTTTTTCAAGAGAATATATTCATATGCAATAAAATTGTGTAATATATTTCAGACCAGTATATATTCGGTAGAGATTGGTTAATTAGAAAACGATCAATATATCTGTTGTAGCATATTTTTGGGTAAGCAAATGAATTTCGAAGATTTTGTGTGCTACTTTTTATCGCAAATTTTGCTCAAAAACTAATTTGGCATTTAATGGAAAAGATTATGAATGTGATTTAGTGCAGCACTGGTAAATTTTATGCGGATATTACTATTTTTGAGACACAAATTAAGCGGCAAGTTCACTTTATTTTTGGGTTATTTGGAATAAAGATAGAAGAATACAAAAAAATGAACTGTTTTTGTTCGGTTTAAATTGAAACGGAAGTGTTATGCAATGCGGTAGGTTAATTAATGTTAATTGAGTGGTTTCTTGTGAAACAAAGGTTTTAAATGACGAAGCATCGTTTCAACATAATAAAAAACTGTTGTGAATACTAGAATTCGCCAACACTGGAAAAATAATAATGAAAAAGTGAAGTGGTGCAGTTTATGAACTTGCGTGTACATACATACCCACCCAGTTATATTACATTGTTGAGTTTGACAAAAAAAATTATGCATACGGATTTTTTTGTAGTTACGGGATTGTTCTGGATTGTTTGCATGTGGGCTGCCAGCACCACAACAAGACATTATAAAAGGCACCACTGAGAAAAGTGGGAAAATCATTAGGAGAAAGCATATATAGTAGCGTCATGAGACGAGAAAGAAATAGCTAAAGTGTATAAAATAAATATAATGTTGAAAAAGAAGTATGATGGGGAAATAGGATGAGCGGGTGGAGTGAAAATTCTAAACTTTTTTTCAGCTCTTGTTATGTTGCTTTGTTGATGTGCTGTGTTGTTGATTGCTGCTGCAAAAGAGAATGAAGAGAGAAAGGGAAAGCTGAGAACGAGAAAAAAACCATGCATGGGAAATTAAATGGAAGAAGACTTGAATGAGTAGAGTAGCAGAAGAATAGAAATAGAATGAAAAAGAGGAAAGATAAAAAAAAGTGAAGTGGTGATGACGGTTTGGTCGGTTGGTTGCATACATACTTTACATTAGAAATATACTGTTTCAGAGTAGTTTTTTTTTCGTTTCTTCTTTTCCCTGTGCATCACATCGCATCGCCCACTGCCATTCCATAGTTGGCTGGACAGAAAATGAGTTTTTTTTTGTAGGATTAGACGAGAGAAAAAGCGTGTGAGAGCATGTAGTGTTATGTACATTTATGCATGCATACATTTTGCAGGCAAAGTAGTATGGTAATGTAGTCCCTCTCTCTCTCTCTCAAGCTATGTCAACATCAACATTAAATAGCAGTAGAATTTGTAGAATAGAAAATTTTGTTAAAAAGATTATACATCGTGTATGTGAAGTATGTGAATGTGTGTGTAGTAAAGGATGTTTTTTTTTGGATGGTGGTGGCGGCGAGAGATGATGATGGTATCACATCGTTTAACCAATCCAATGTACCTTTCTCTTTTGCATGCAATAAACTGGAACAACTTTGTAAAAATAATGGGGAACGAACGTATAAGCCATCTTTTTCCTTGCACACAGTATAAATTTGGTATGTCGTGCGTGAGTGGTGTGAGTGAGCAGTGAACACCGAGACATAAGTGAGCGCACAATTTTTATTTACTTGTTGGTTGTGTTTTTCACCGTCATTCTCCTCAGCCTCATCACTATCATCCTCTCGTTTAGGCAAAAAAAAACTTTGCTCTTAGTATGTGTTTAGTGTTTTCTAGTAAGTAATGAATGGGGCTATTTGCATATTAAATATATTATGACTTATTGTATGCATTAAGCTTACTGTATGCTGTAGTCATTTTTTTGCATACTTTCAAAGTTTGGCTTGGCTTCAGCAGATACTTTCATCGCGATGTAAATGGAGAAGGAAGGAAAAAGTGTCTTGTCACCATCATCTTTCTGTAAACATTGTTCCAACGATTTTGCGTAACTTATGAATGTGTATAGGGTTTCCCTTGCTTTATCTTGAAGACTTTCACTTTGAATATATGCTTTTAAAGAAGGAAGGGGTGCGTAGAGATCATGGACCATGTTGACTGGTTTTGTAATGCAGTAGTATGGTGTATGGTATAGTGCCGGAATTTTGAATGGTTGCATTCCAAGATGGTTTTTTACATTTTTCATTTTTCCATGGTTCTAAAGACTGTGTGCGATTAATCATAATCATCATTCAATGTAATATTGAGAAGCGAAATATGCTATTATGCTTTGAAAGATGCTACTTTTGTGTGTGGAAACTTGGAAAGGAAAACAGGATAGAGACGATATCCAAATAAAGCCAAACTCTCCTTATTCAAAGATTATGTTACGGAAGAATCTTCTGGTATTCTTACCGGATGAGTTATGGTGCAATTTCACATTTTTATTAGAATGAGTGGTACAAGTATTAAGACTTCACATAAATCATTCAAAATCTTCCTATAAGACAAAGACATGACCTTTCTCAGTAGAGTTGATGCTACTTGCAATTATCAACGGCATCACTATCATTTTGTAGTTCAAGTAGGTATAATCTTATGTCAACTTATCATCAACAACGTCATAAAAAATAAAATCCCCATTCAACTTATAGTATACAACTAACAAAAACCGATGGAAAGTTCTTTTTTTACGAGAAGACGTGAAATACTACTTTTAATACTTTCAAATTGTTAAACATACATACATTTTTTGTTTGCATATCATATTTTTTCACGCAATTCACGATTACCGTATTTTTCATCATAATATAGATTCTTAAGAAAATAAACGACAAAAAAATTACATTCTCACATGAACTAAAAAATAGATACCTTATCCACATGATTACATTGGTATTTTTACGATCGTAATATATATTAAGTAGGTAGTAGATATATTATACGTTACGTTACGTATTACGTTTGTAATTGATATTCATTCGTTCATCTCAATTGTTCATCATGATATTGCATGTTACCTGATAAAAATGATATAGACCTTTGATTTCCCATGTTTAGCAGCCATTCGGAGACCTACTAAATTATACAGTTTACAACTTATAGAATGATCATACTGGAATTTAAGTATTGTACAACGTTAATAACTTAAACACACAACAAGTGTTTTTTTACTGATTCTAGTTGCGTGAGAGTTAGTCGAGTTACATCTTTTTACTTAAATGTTAATTAAATATAAGTAAGTACCTTCCAGGTCCACTTTTTTCCATCATTTTATTGATAGTACACAGAGTAATGAATATGATATCAAATAATCAAAAATAATGATGATATCCATGTACGACATAGCAGCAAACAAAATTTCCTCGTACTTTCCAATACATTTCTTGTCGATTTCAAAACAGTACATTTTCCCAGTTTTCTAAAGATAACATACTTTGTTTTATTCATTCTACTTATTTACACACATATATAACCTCCCATTTGTTATGATTATATTACGTTTTGTATAGTAAGATACACAACATGTTACACAAATAATAAATTTCATTCTCAAAAAATTACCATTTTGTTTGAAAAGAACAACCTCTCGTCCCACCATGAGTGCTCATTGTATAAAAGAAGATTTTTATGATTTTTTTTTCTCATTTTCTAATAACAATATTTTTTGTGTACAATTTTTTTTATTTGGTGTTTTTTGTTTCATTTTTTAAGCAAGTATTGTTACATTCCTTGTGTACCGAATATTGTGGTTGTATAAACAAGAGTATCAAACGCATTCAATTGGTGGTTCCTTCTTATTGTGTTTGGATCTGGTTTGATGTTCTGGTGCGACAATGTGGGTGGTTGGGTCAGTAAGAATCACAGTGGTCTGGAGGCTGGTGCTTGTAACATCATCCTCGACAACCATGACACCACCATGTTCACAACTACCAGTCTCATCATGACAACCACCTACGTCATCTTGGGCAAGAGCACTTTCGATATCGGCTGCTGACATGTTCGCCAGCAGCAGACGACTGGATCTCGTCGGTGGGACGAGAGGTAAATAATAGAGAAGGCAGGAAACAGAAACGAGAAACAGGAAAAAGATGAAGATTGCATCAAAGAGAAGAAGCGCGTTAAGTGCCATTAGTTGCATTTGGGAGCCGAACCACCTTTTGGGTATATCCCCAATCGGATTTTACTGAATTCCTTTAGTATAAAAAAATTGGGTTAGTTACAGTCGTTTTTCTCTAGCTCGAGAGCAGCTAGCTTACAACTGTTTCTACTTTTCCCTCCGGCAAATTTTCTTAGTTTTCTCTTGTGTTATGGGAAAGGGAAAAGACTTGCTTCTCCGGATGGGTCGAGTCTTTTCTCTTCAGGTTGATGACACCACGATTAGAATGATGATGATACAGTAGTCGAAAAACCAACAGATGTGTACACCCAATAAGACATGAATGCACGTTGACGTGCCATAATAACAAACAAATGGCCTATGTCTACCACACTGCAGCGAAGAAGATTGAGATTTTGTAACTTGGAAGATACGCGGTAGGTTCTCTTCTGACTATTTTCCAGTGGAACACCACTTTCTCTCTCCTAAGCTATCTCTCTATTTTTCAAAACGTGGCTATGTGGTACAACGTTAATGTTCCGCATGTGTGTCGTGTGTCTTCTGAGAAATGAGGGGCTCTTGTCCTCAAGACGTTTCCAATGTTCTTCATAAAAGGTTTTTTAGCAGTTCAGTAATATGGTATCGATGTAATATAGATATATAGATAATATATAGTTACATTAGATAATCTAATAATATCCTATTTTTTTATTTTATAAAATATGACAATATAAACTGGGATTTAAAACGTGCCAGTTAGGCAGCTGTACACGGACCCAGGGAATAGAGATTTTTGAGACCTCCTTGTTTTTTACTCAGTCAGGACTAAGTTCCCTTCTTTTATGGTGACGTGAATAACCACATACAATGCATACATATAAATAATTTCATATGCTCAAAGGAGAAATGTTTCTGGTGTCTAAGAAGATAGTTATTGTCGGTTCACGTTATATATTGTTAGATATATCATGAAATGTCATTGTCTACTTTTATAGGATACGTTGGTTGTAAGATCTCATCAATAATATTTTAGGGCATCAAATTCACATCAAATCGCTTTTTATGCAGCACCAAACTTATATCTCAAGATTGTACATGCATAAGTTTTTGAACAAGAGATATGGTAATATAGTTCTTTTATTATATTTGTACCATATTTATATCTTATCTTCCTGTTGGGGTGGTGGATTTTTATGGGAAAACTTGCTTCAGAATTTTATTAACACGTTTCTGTATTAAAAGCTCGACAAGTTCCTCTTTTCTTCTTCTTTTTTATGCAACCAGGGAAAAATATGTATAAGTACTCATATAATAAGAAAAAGTGGAGACTAGTAAATATTGATCGTTTCTTTCCAGATCAGAAATTACTTGTAAATACACGCAAGAGTGTTAGATTTGTATTGTGCGAAAGCAATAAAATTGTTCTTGTCCGCGAGAGAAAACGTTTCTGCTTCACAGGGCTTTGAACCGATTTTTTTTTCTCCGCTAGATAATGATAATGGGGAATGTTGGTGATTACAGTATATTGGTTTCCAAAACGTCTAGAACAACTCTTGGTCGTACCGAGAAAAAGTTGGAAGGAAAAATGAGAGAAATAGTAAATGGATACAATTGTACAATTGATGCTGTTACATATTTCCTTTCTTTTAAAAACACATATTTTTCCCCAACGCAATAATACAAGTAGAAGTAGTGTAGCTTTTCAACGAGATTTTCTCTTGTATTTAATGACTTGACTTGGTTGTTTGCAGTGTATCTTGCGAAAATGCTATGTATTTTGGCAGTTTAGAAGATTGTCGGGCTCTGTTACATTTGCAGTAGTCCTTGTAGTATGGTTGGTTGAGTGTTGTGGTATTCCTTATCAGTTTCGCCACGGTTGTGTAAGTGTTTTAGCGAGAAATAGTAGGAAAAAATATTAATGGAACGTTGTTGTTGCTTTTCTCTGGAAATACGAATGGAATACGCGTTTCACGCCACTTTCTTAGACATTTGCAATTAATTTGACTCGGTCTGTGAGATCAATACTGGCGTGGTGAGAAAGTCTTTTGGGTATCGTTTTAATCTCCAACCTACACTTTGAACCTTATTCGATATATTAGGTATGCACACTAAAAGATTGTGCAATGTACTGTTGTGTTCTCAGCAGTCAAAAAGGGGTGATTGGAAGAGAGTGGTATACAGGTTCATCCAAACCGGCAACAGTGTTTTAGTTGTCTTCTGGTGAAGAATTGCGATGAACCTTTTGCATGAATCTGTGGTAGCATCAGCTGCAATTGCACGAATGCTTTTACTGCTTCCTTGTTTGGTTTGTAGAGACACACACACACGCAGTTTTTCCGTGCAAGACACTTTACGCTTATCCACTTTATTGATGTCACACTTGAGTTTGAAACAAACCACAACCGCACACTAACTTCAAGTTTAGTCTTCCATTAAATGTACGACAGGGGTGGCAAAAGTGAATTGATTGGTGGGATAAGTACCAATATGGCAGAATGCATATCGTTACAGCACGGCATACACAGCACTGCAACTTCAATAGTAAATTAGCATACGTACAGTACAGACAGAGTACAGACTCATCTCCTCGTCGCCACTTCAGTTCCCTTGTGCTCCCTCAGTTTAATCAGTTCAGTTTGAAAAGGAGTTTGGGTTTGGGTACGGGTTTGATAAAGTAGATTAAGTGAGAAGAATAACTAATAAATAGAACGCTCTGGGTTTGCGTGCTTTTTTTTAGGCTATACCTTTCCCCTGTGAAATTGGTTAATTATATGGGAGAACTCTATTTCAGCTAATAAAGAGGTTTGCGGTTTGATGGGCTTAAATAAAATAACAGGTATTTCTGCGTCTATTCAAAGAGCTCGTTAAAATGTACCAGACGCAAAAACTTTAAAAATTGTACAGTAATGACAAGATGTGAGAGAAAGCTTATTTTGTTGACGAGTGTGTAGGAACACGCCTTATTTTTGATTTTGTGGTATTATGTACGATTCAGTACTAGTACAAAAGGATCCCTTCTTTGTTTCCAGATAGTATCCTCATGAGCGACTACTATTCCTCGTACACTTGGAACTTGGAAGTACAATGTACGTCAGTTTCAAAACTATTCATTCATTTATTCTTTTTATGAAGGGAAACAAGGAAAGCTATACATACACAAGTGTCTCTATTGTACACAAGTGATGTTAGCAGATGAGTAGGAGGAGTATGCTTCTGTTTAATTAATGGTACTAAAGACAGTATGCACATTTAATAGAGAGTAAGAGCTTCTTCAATGGTAGTATCGTAGTGAAAGTAGTTGTAGGCTTTAGTAACTCGCTTTGTTTTCGACGTGTGTGTTTTAAGCAGCTTTTCCTTTACAATGATGTAGCTGCGCATTCAAAACATGGGTTTAAAATGGAAAATCCTGTTCTTCAGCTCTTTGCTGTTTTCTTTTATGATTTTCTTCTTTCTTTAATAAACAAGTGTGTGAGCTGACAGACTGTGTCCAGGAATGGGATGAGATCTTTGTAGTTGTTGTCTTCACTTTTTTCCTAGATTAATAGTGTGAGTAGCTTTTCTTCAATTTTGAGGATGAGTGACCCAGTTTTCCTGAAAATTAAAATAAAACATGACTCATTAACCATTTTGCTTTTCTGCATATACATCACAAAAGTGGAAAATCGTGTCATTTGTCAGACAGCTCAATTTAATTTGACTGAAACGACGCGTACTGTGGATTGATTGTCATCAAATATTTGAAAATATCAAACTAAAGACAAGCTAATGTCAACACGAAACTCATTAAGCATTGAAAATAATACAGTTGAAATGATTTCAAATATAGCCAATTTACTAAAACAGATAGTATTTCAAATAGAATGTATTATGTCTTCAGTAGAGACACATAAATATAGAGCGGACAAGATTTCATTTTTCTTCAAAAAGCCAAAATTTCCCCATGTTAATCAAATGAGATGTACTTTATCTCAATAGCAACAACTGATGTTGTCCCCTCTATCTTTGTGTCTCTACTATGTCTTCTCTCTTTAGCCTAACACATATTCACTTATCATTATATTTACTCCACTTCATGCCACCATCTGTGATTTGTGAAGTTTGTATTTCAACAAAGCAGTTGGGAAAGGCAGATGTCATTACATGCACTTATCATGAACCAATGGATCCAATTGACACTCGATTATCTAATTTAATTTCAGTTTTCAATGTGCTACTTTTGTGCTTGTAGTTCTCTTCCATTTCATAGATGAACATACTTTATACATACTCAAATAGTCCTATAACATGTATTGCTTTGAAGTTTACGATACAGTATAGTTAAACGGGTGACAAACATCAAACAAAATGCTTCCAAAAACGGAATACAAACATATGCCGCACCATCAAATCCATAATGAGGTCTACCAAAAAACCAAAGACCGAGGGGAACGAGAGATTAACATGTGCATATGGATGACTCGAAATTCAACCCAATTATTCCTCTCTCGTACTTTCCCTAAACATTCTGAAACTGTAAGCTACTGACCGCTCCTGACTCCAGTGGACTATCCATTTATTAACTTATCCTAGCGAGCGAACGAGATAAAAAGTTATTGACAATGAGTTGGAAAATGTACTGAACATAGTATTTTAGCATATGTTGTTGTTGTACCAGAAAATGAATCCGCCAGTACCATTTCCCCGGCTTGGGATGGTGCCCAAGTACACACACGCATTCATGGTGAAAGTACTTTGCAATCTGATGCGAAAGCTAAACATGTATTTTTACCGATACGCCAACGTACTTTCCTTTTTTTCTGAATTTTTCTAGAATATGAGCACTCCAATTCAATCGCAATAACCGTAAGAGAAGGACATTAAAGACAGCGCCTTTTAAAATGTTGTTTGCATTGCATGCTTAAGCTATTTTATGAGACGACATGTACTGTACTGGAAGTTTTAAATCAACTCAACAAAAGTGAATGAAACGACTAGCTACTGTATTTAACGAATCACAAATTTTCCACTGTTTGAACATCATCCTATTCTTCTCTACACACACATAATAAAAATTTAAGCTCTGATGGCGTACATAACATATGAAGTCAATACACAATGTTTTGAGACCAGAACGATGATGCTAAAGGATGCTCAGCAGTTGTTATCTTCTAAAAGCACATACATAAGTGCATACGTTACATATACATACTAAGTCATATCGCTGTTCCTTTCCTTGAGCTGCACTTTCCCCGGCCGTCTATTCGACATCATCAAATGCTCAGAGTATTTAGTTTAATGCATCTAAACCCCTTCACAAAACGCTTTCTCTTTTTACGTGATATCGACTAGAGAGGCTACATATATACACATGACCGACAACGAGGATATGACTTTGATGGTGATGCATGAATAGACACTTGTGTGCTCACTGCTCACAAAACTACGGAAGATTACCATTACTCTCGTTAAGTAAATAAGGAAAAATCTGCGCCTCTTCTTCGCTCGTTAAATCAACGCATGTTGTATATCTTCCACTCAACTTCCAGCCAACTTAAATCGAATCATAAAAAAATTTCATGTTTTTTCATACATCAAACATACTTCCATAGTCTTATAGGTCATATGAATTCTTTTGAAAGGGCATTTATTTTTAGTACAGATAAAATAAAATTAACTCCGCCATCGTCAATTTTATTACAAGTCATTTCCTTATTTCCAACACTCCAAGAGAAAAAAAAGAGAGCGAGAAAGAAAAGCCTTTTCTTTAGAAATGCATAAACTCATGGATTCAAAGTAAGTGGGGGCACAAATGCTTTGTCACGACTTTTCATCTTCGTCCCACTAACTTATAAAAGGTTTTACATTAGGTCGAAACGAAGACCTCAATATTATTCATCATAGTAAACTGCACATACATCTATGATATGTTCCAGTAAGGCTTGTACTTGTACTCACAACAAAGGCACGAAAAAATGAAGAATGTTGTTGTAAAGACGTAAAGACCAAATGTGAAGCTGCAAATATTAAAAGCTTATTCTTTCGTTCGGGTTGCTCTGTGCAAACTGTTGAGTAAATTTATCTGATAAATACTATACGAACTGGTATTAGGCACGGTGCCCCAAATGTATTGAAATTTGCAAGTATAGTAGATTCCGTTACACTTTCCTTCCATATTATGCATTACATAAACATCATTGACATCAAAGTAGAATAAAATCGGTCAAAACAAATATTCCAAAGTGGCATCCTTTTTCTACCTCTTAAGTTAATTTAACAATCTGTGACTTCACGTCACTAATAATACCTATGGGACTGCATTGTCTCTCGACTGAAATTCTCACAGTGGAATAAGAAAAAAAGTGGGGAATTCTAATAAAATGTAGAGAAACATGGAGAAACCAACAGACTAAAATAACATTGTGATGCATGTCTTGTAGTTCAAACACCTATGCAAATACGAAAACTGAAAGGTTATGGAAATATTATCGTAATGCTTATAGATCACATGCTTTGTTTATTTGCCGGTCCCTATCTACCAACATTGGGATCTTAGGAAAACTTTCTCTGAGAATAAGTGAGTAGGTAAAGCTCTCTTTATGTTTGAATCGTCTCTACTCCTTCATTGTTCGTATACAACGTTCAAGCTCCTTCCATCCAACCTTCTACCATTCGTTATGTCATTTTCTGTGTGTTCAATGTTATTCGTCATACTAAAGTCGTGGTGTCATTAGTGTGAGTGAATGAAAGCACCACGCCGTGAATGAATTGGCTTTGCTTTTTGACATATCCCAAGCCCATTCATTTTCCTTTCTTCTTCCGCGTTTGAACTATTTCCCCCTTTCATAGAGAGACAAGTCTAAGGAAAGGATAGAGTTCAAAGTAACCGGCCTCTGTGAATTTTATGTATATATGCGTAGTATGCCTTTAGATGACGTTTTGTAACTTCCATCCACCATTTAAACCAATTTAAAGGGACTGGGAACGCGTGCGTTTATTAATACAGTGACAGACAGAGAACGTGTGCGTTCATGTTCAAAAAAGGGAAATTAGTCGCCCTTTACAAATTAATGTGAAACGGGTTTAGTCTGCACGTAAATTAAATTTGTTCCATGCATAGGGCAGTTTTTATTTATTAATGGGTCGCTTCGGTCGCATGGTTCTTCCGTCACCACACTTGATTGTTGTTCTTTTATGGGTATTCAAACATGCTACGCAGACTACGTCGCGTCAGCTTTTATTTGTTTGAATATAAAAGTTTTATAATATTTGTACAATATTTATTTGGCATCCTGAAAATCGGCAAATGAGTTCAGTGCTCCTTGTTATTATCCATGTATATAGAACCCAAACAACTTTTCCCATTAACATTGGCAATTTTGGCAATTATTTATCCGTGGAGGTGGTACCTATAATATTCTCTTCAATTACCACGCTGGTTCATTTTTTCAGAGTTGAGAACTCTTAAGAAGTTCCATTCCAAAAAAGCATCCTTATTAGTAATCGTCATTCTTAATTCCTTCAGAAAAATCAAAGGAAAATATTTGCGAAATTTATAACGACACGAACGTTCTTAGTATTTATGAGTTGTGTCTACTCATTTCAACTATGCATGTTACTCTTCCCATTTACTCTTCATTATTACCAAGTTCTTTAACAAAGCGTGGAAAGCAAGTTTCTCTTATTTTCCTTCTACACATTGTAGTTTTTCCTTATAAGCCTATTACAGTCTTGTCCTTAATACACCAACATCTACAAGAGCTAACAAGGCCCAACAAATTTCCTCCTTACCGTAGACATTCCTCCTTGATTTGGATCAGTAGTAACGAACTGTCAACTAAAAACGAGAGGGAGAGAGGAGTCTGCCAGTACACTCTTTTTTTCTAACTTCCTTCGCCTTCCTCTTCACAAATACATTGATGCTCCTTTTAGCACGTACCCTCACACAACTCTTCGTCAATCAAATAGTTATGTTCACGCATACTTTGCTAACGAATACAACTACTGATTTCACGTTTTGAGTAAAGCACCACCTTTCGACTACATTCTCTCGCCATAGCTTTAACTGAACAAAACACACAAAAACTTTCTTTTCCTTTCTTTGTTAAAAAAGACAAAGAAATTTTGCCATTATGGTAATGAAATGATGATACTTGTCAGAAGGAGCTTTTTCAAGATAGCAGACGAGAAATATTTATAGGCTAGTCGCACTTCCTCCCTTTATAGTCGTTTGAATACAATGGAAATAATTTCCGTGAAAATATGCAGCAAGATAGTAATAGAAATTCACTCAAGGAGATTGTACATTTTCCTTCCAACTTGAATCTAGCTTTTTTTCTCTCGTTTACTTTTGTTTTCATCAAGTGGAATGCGTGTAGGAAGAGAAAACTAATAGAAAACTTGTATTTGCAAAAAATCAACGCGGCAGAAACATCCTCCTCAGGAAAACTAATACTTTTGTTTTTTTCCCTGTTGTGTACACTGCTCACACAGAGCCTCCATATATGTAAATATACACCTTAAATACCCACATGAACTATGAGCCATAAAGAAGAAAGCTGACACAGCACATTTGTAGCTGCATATGAGCTATATTATATTCGCATCGTAAACCGCAACCCGGAACTCTTACAATGCCACACAGTTGTTGTTGCGGAAGATTATATATAAGTAGCAACATATGTATGTAAATTTGGTATATGGGTATGGGTACTTGCTTTCTGTATCTGTACTCCATGCTGAGAAGAATATATGCATTGATTTCACAATAAAGTAAGTTAATAAAGATGGGCAGGAGGAGTTTTTTTTTAGAGGGGGAGTAATAGCAAACAGAAAAGGAGTAATATTATGGTTCTGTAGTGAAAAAAAAGTTGTGGTGGTGGCAGAGAAAACCCATTTCTGATATATGTAAAGAGCAAATTGTAGATTTCTATGTAGTATTGTGTGGGTTACAACCTGCCTGCCTGGAGAGTACTGAAAATGTTTGGCAGAATAATTTCTTAGTTCTTGTGAAGCCTTATATATTACACTGTTACATACTTTAAGGAAAATCCTAACGAACAACTTGTACCACACATATTCATACAACAACATACTCTTCTTCCACTTTGTCTTTGAGTAGGAAAAAATCCTATTTTTGTTTAACAAAGCTGAGGACATATATACATCTTACAAGAAAAGAAGTTTTTTTTTCGTGTGTGTTTTGCACTAATAACAAGAAGTAGACGGAGAAAAATAAAGTAGAATTACTTTCTTTTTCTTTACTTGTTCCTCCTTTTTTATTCTTTCAAGAAACAAGAACAAATAATCCAAAAAGCAACCAACGCCACAGTTATAGTTAGACTACACATAAGTCTTGCCCTAGCACACATCTTCCCGTTTCTGTGCCTCCTATCACCTTTATAGACACATAAATTGTATGTGCATGAAAGTAGGCAGCCGAGGAAATCATTTGTACTATTATGTAAAGTTGATATATACGTACAAACAAAAAGAAAGTATACAGTAAAAACGCATATAATATACTGGATGAAGTGCAGAAGAGATGAGAAATAAGAAGAAACTTTTATTTGTTCTATTTTTCCGCATGACAGCTACCTGGAAATTCTTCTATTAAAATGATAGTAATGACTCTTTCTTCTATGATAAGTTTTTGTGTTTTTTTCCAAAATGTATGCTTTGCTCAATATATTGCAAGTTGGCAAAAAAGTACACTGGAAACGGTAAATGAGAGGGTGCAAAGAGTGACAATCTACCTTTTTTGAAATCACAGAGCATATGAAATTTATTTTTACTTTTTAGGCTTTATTTCCACTATTCATAATCTATTTGTCAGAAACTTTTAATATTCTTTGTGAAGAAACTCGAAAGGGATAACTATAAATTAGAAACGCTGAAAAGCAAACAAATTAGAATTGCATTTCGTGTAACTGTTTAAAGAAAAATATAGTCTCGAAACGTGGTTCTGTAAGAATAAGTATAAACTGAGAGTGTGAACTCAACATATAGTAGCTAGTCCAGCTCTTATAATCACATGTATACTGAATAATCATAAATTAATTACAAGATCTTATTTAGGTACAAAAATATGTAAAACTTGGTTAATCAAGATGATGGTTTGTTCAATAAACTACATGCATGCATGTTAAATACCGTCATGCCTTAAAAAATTATCGCTACACACTATGTCCGACATAAAATTGTATTCAAAGCTTTCGACTATCTATGTTGGAAGTGTACACGAATAAGTAAATGACTACTTCTGGAAACTTACAAAGACAAATGTATTTATTTA
>JAQIWN010000420.1:0-34316 GCA_034699025.1 Entomobrya cf. arborea Gr-Col-00668 | reverse complement strand
ACTCCTTCAACGGCCACATAGCACGACGCCTTAGACGGATACAATGTAGCCTTTGACGGTTTCATCTCCCCTACTGTCTAAATTTACAAAGAAAGGAAAATAGGAAAACCCCTAATCTTTTCAACCACTTAACACACTTTACTCTCTTTTCAAAATCACAAACAAACAATATAACGCATGTATAGACAGATAGGTCTGTAAAACAAACAAATAATAGAATGAGAACGAGTTTACAGTTGATGTATTTTGGGCCTAATTCAAAGAAAAACCTGAAAATACATTCTGAAGGACAAAACACACAGCAGCATTTTGTTCATCCCATCACCATAAGTGTAATCATCATGGCCACCGCCAACGTTCTTTTCATCTTTCTCTGCTATTCATTCCTATATAAACAAAAGAAACTCTTCAAAGTTCCCTGATTGTTCTCTTTTTAAACCCTCTTCATTATCGGCAAGCTTAAAAGTTTATTTTCTCCCCATCCCCCAATTTTTTCTGCTTTTATAACTCATAAGCTCCCTTGGATTCCTATTCAACCTATGTGAATGTGAAAACTTATATGTGAATTAACTCGCGTTTGTCTCAACTAACAACAAAATTCACATTTTTTTCCTCAAGAAAAATGGCCCATGAGCAAATCCATCAAGACATTACGCATGTATTGTTTATTAAAAATAAATTAATACTTCCTGTTCCCAGCAAAAATATTTATCCAATATTATTCTCCATTTTTTTTGTGGTCATTTTTACCAAATTTCCCATTTCAATTAAATTATCTCTTTCAATTATCCTCTGCCCACATAGAACACTAACGTGTACTAATTAGCAAAAGCAATTAAATGGAAATACAGAGAAAGAACAGTGGAATCTGATGTCAAGGATTTACAAGTAATTTTTACCCACTCCGCTCCGTTTGGAAATTCGCTGGAGTATTAGTGTAAAGTGTGAGATTATCGTAAGGAAATTAGACACTACACTACAATCACAATACCAAGCATGAAATGAAAACTAATGTCGACACCTACGATAAGGTGAGCCACCACCGATGAAATCGAGGGCAATGGCTGTGTTTTGCAACCGCCTCAATTACATCAATGTGTTCGTGCATTTGAAAAGGCAGGTAGTAAAATAGATATGCGTCACTATAAGTTACAAGTAAAGCCAAGGTGTAACCGATCACTGGATTGTGCTATAAGGCATTGTATTATAATATATTTGAGAATAAGGTGGTAGCATTAATTAGTAACTTTTTTTTGCTTTCAAAAGGTTATTGGCGTCACCAAAAAATAAACATTGCAAAGTTGTGACTTCTGTGACATCGTGTTTACTGATTATCTGAATGGCATTCATTTCTTGAAACTGGAAATTGAAGTAGGGGTTATGTGTAGCACACTCATTTTTCTAATTTATTTTGTAGAAAAGCCAGTATACGTAATTGAGAAGGACTGATATATTATATTGTAAACTTTGCAAACATTCCAAGAAAGTCTCGTTCTCATTACTCCACCCCGACCTAAAATCGTTTAATTTTCTTTACCTTTGCACATTCACTCTCATTGTTGATGCATCAAAGATGGTGTTATGTTGGTAAGCTAATTAACATTAGTTATTTGCTTAGTGAAAATTATAATTTTCAATGTCTATGTCTAGTACGCTGGAAAAAAAAGTATTTAAGTGCGAATTAGCTTTTCAAATAAAAAAAAACATCTTCTTTAATCCGTCAGTCAACACACACGTTTTGAATACTCCTTTCATAGTAGTTCATTGCCACTACTGACTGAACAACGTTTTGCAATCAGTTTGATGACAAAGACTGATCAACATTCCACGTAAAAAACATGACAACTTGGATTGTCGTCATCAGGATTACGAATTACGATACTTCTTTCCAAAGCTGACTAATGTAGTTGCAAAGCTTTCAAATAAAAAAAAAGTTCAAGTCAATGGCAACATGTTCACAATCGGAAACTTTATTGCTCACGATGTCAAAATATCAATCATCTCCTTTTAAGTTGTTAATACAACAAATCATTTTCCTTCTTGTTTAGTAGCTTAGTTTGGCCTCATTCCCCCTTTTTCCATCCATTTCCTTTATGACTGATGATGATAGGGAATGGGAACTATAAGACGAGAATGATGAATGATTATGATGACTTGACTTTTTGTTTGTGTGAGTTTGCAAAAACCGACCACCAACAACCAAGCAAAGTAGAAATATCAACAACGTTCTCTCTCTGAGTCAGTAATACTACTTACATTTCTCAACCTAAAGGACTGATTGCTTCAATGCGTGGGTGGTGATGATGATGAAGTCTCAAAGTCAGAGTAGGTTTGTAGGCGGAACCTTCCCGCAGAGCCAAGGTATCCAATAAATACCCACAAGAATAAAGGCGATTTATCCAATTGAAAAAATCCCTTTCAAAGGGGACCATGAAAAAGAGTCACAAAGTATATGTGGTTCTGTGTTTTATGTGTTTAAACGAGTATTAATTTGTGTGTCGTCCGCAAAACCGATTTGCTATAACACACGTAATGTATGACACATTAAAATTTTTCTTACTTAACTTTCATTCCACCGCTACTGCTGTTGGTTTTTGGACTGGCTTTTGTGTGTTGGCTTTAACTACAAAAATAAACATCGAGAAAGTAAAGCTAGACAAATGCTTGTATGTTCATTATACAAAACGTGCTCACGTTTCAATGAGTTTGGTAAATAAATTCCAAGTTTGCAAAATGTCGCGTAAAGTAAAAGCCTTGCTTGTTTTCACCTTGCTTTACTTACTTTACATTTTCCCTTTCAAAAAAAATATTTGTGTTTTTTGGTTTCAATTTACTACTGACATCAGTGTTAATTTTCTACCACCAACTACCATCACACCATCACAATTCAAATATAGCAGCAAAGTAATACCTTCAACTTTTATGTTAGTAGTTATCTAAACAGTAAAAATAATTTTTCAAAAGAAGCCAAAAGAAAAATGTTTGTTTAACTTTTAGAATCAGTTCGGTTCATTTCCCTTTACTCTAGTTTGAAGTTATTGTCTGCGTTTTATATACTGTGTACCAAACGTGTTTTTAAAAATTGCATGACTCAATAAAAACATTATATTTTTTGGCAGTATTTTTTTTAAATGGAGGTGGTTTAATGTGGTTCATTTTTGTTTGCACATTCACTTGTTTGTACTTTATTTGTGTTGGGAAGAGAGTGCAATTCCTCCCACAGTCATGTTTGCACCCATTTTAATAGCTTGCTAACTAATAATCTCTCAGCCCTTCCTCTCAAGTTTACTCTTGGAAAATTACTCATAATAATATGTAATATTCACCTGTTCACTCACTCGACTCAAGAGTCTATGTTGTATATTTTATGCTTATATTGTATATTAACAAATTTATACCTTATAATATATAAGAATTATATTAGCAAAATGCCTAAGTGAATTTTTGCATGATAAACCCAAAAGACAAGTTTTCACTGTATTACATTTTCTGGAATGCATGACTCAAGGTGCTTATTGCCTTTTTTTGGAGTTTACTCGATTGCTAACGTGTTACTCAAGTACAGGTAAATGTTGTGTCTTTTCTTTTCTGTGTTGTTTGATGTTTACTCTGAAGTGGTTCCAAAAAGTCGTAAGCTCTGTATTGATTGTCATCACATCATTTTCTCGTATTGTCCACATGATCGTAAACAGCAAATATATCCGTCTAGTGAATGTAGTCAAACAATATAAATACAAACATGAGAGAAAATTTACTGTTTCGTAAATGGTTAGATGTCGTGTTGAAAACATGGGAATAACTTTTGCCAACGTCATCACATCACTGAGTTCCCAATGAATGCACATAATGTGTACATGTTACATTACGGAAACTAATGTCCGTTATTTATGGAAACTAGAATGTAGTCTTGGTTTTGGTGGCCCGCAATAAAAAAAATATTTACGGGTGAAACTAAACCAAAGTTCTGTCTTTACAAAGTTGATTTTATATTTAGGGTAAAATGGGAAAATCAAAATATTTTTTTATCGTGTAAAATAATTAATGATACCTAAAATACAATACAGAAATCGAAATGAAACTTTCGACATTTGCGTAATATTTTATTTCAGAAAAATTGTGTAGGAAGAATTCATTGACTGCCACAAAACTGGGAAACAATTTAATGCATTTAGGTTGACTTCATGCATTCAGAATACGGAAACAAGTTAACACGTTACATTCATTTGACAAAGTGCAATAAAATCAGTTACGACTACGACTACTTTTTTATGACTATATTATTCACGCAGTTTGCATTTCACTTGTTGTTATGTATTGGTTAGGTAAAGTGAAAAGCCTAAAATATTATGCTTCTTTGACAAAGCAGTCATGCAGCCATCAAACCAAAGTCTCGCTGTATCCGGGAGACAGTTTCAGGAAGCAACATTAAATGGAAAACACAGAAAAGCCCGTCAACAAGGTAGCTAGCTGTCAGAATATAATACGCGAGTGTTTCCAATTTGTCTGTAACAGTGATTTGCCAAGAATATAGATAAGGTGGCAAAGGTAAAGGAGCCATGTCAGAATCCCTACTTTTTGTATGGTGGCTCTTGTTTCTATGTACGTGTACCCTTTCAACTGGTTACTAAGATCTCTCTGGATCGCTATTGATTGCCTTCAAAACTTGGTACCCGATAGCGACAAGGGCCACCATACTATACTTTTTAGTCAAAATATCTGACACGACTTCTTTGATTGTTTAACTAAGCCTCGCCTTCTCTATTATAAGATATCAACTCACTGGTCTGTAATATTTTATTAGTCTACAATTGCAACCAAATGCAATATAATATGAAGGAAGGCAAATCGAGATAAGCATACAGTATTTTTTTTTGCAAGGGTAAAGGGTACAATAGTTAAAGAAATACTGACAGTTGAAATGTTTCAATTTCATTAGGTTTCTTCTCTTCTTCCCAGAAAATTTACTGTTCGTGCTTGACATACTTTTATGACTGTATCCTGTACACATTCGGGAGAGATAACATGAAATAACTATCAGATTAATTAATCAGGTATCGGTAGCTCACACAAAAAATATAATTACAAGAGTACTTTCCCCAGTATATATTCATTGAAATAAAAGCTGAAATCATGCAATGCATAAAGGAATTAAATGTGTGAGTAGTAAGATGAGGTGGTAGACTAGAAAAACAAGGTGGAATCAGCAAAGTTCAAGTAAATCCATTGCTTTGGGACATTCAAATGATCAAACGAAGGTTCAGCAGCAGTACTCCACTAAATTTTTAGATCCCCCACACTACATCCTTTTTTTTACAATATTTCTGAGTTTTTACCAGAGAATAACAAAGAAAAGTATGGGATGGGACAAGGCTTTTCTAAAAAAACAGGCTTTCATTTATTTCATTCCATTTTTATGAGAAGAGAATTTTTAATGAAAAGAAGGAAGGTGCATATAGTACTATTTTACTTAACTTAAAGCGGCAATTGCATATTTGGTCTTTTTCGAGTGAGGCAGTTGTTTGAAGCAACACATGCAATGAATATTTCATAAGGACACTTTTTCCTCGTCCCTTTCGTTTCATTAGGGAAAATTTGGGGAAACAGGTGAAGATGGATATATGAATGAAAAGAAAATTCAATCTTTAGAACTTAAAAAGCTATATTCATTCTAAAAAAGCTTACAGGTATAAAAAAGAAAGATTTTTTTCTCTGGAATATGCTAGCTAGTCTTACTACCTTAAAATTACTTTTACTGCAGCATTTCGCTACCAGCAAGAATACAAGGAACTCATGTGATGCTCTCTATGGCGTGCTGTGGAAAACATCCTCCTGCATCCACCCACGCAACAATCCTGAACGATGATAAGCTATGTAACTATGTGTACTTACTACTCCCTTACTATATGGCTATAAAAAGGTATATATATTAGCACAAATATAATATGTTACAATAAAATATAATGATCCTTTCTTCGTAGCGTGCATTCAATTCAAGTGTATGCATGTGTATATCTCCTTATTATACTCATATGTATCTCAAGATATTACAAAAAGCTACCTGCATAATAATATTATTTTCTGGAAGTTGGATTTCCACTCCAGTACTACCTGTAAACACGCAAGTTTTTTCAGTTGAGTCAGTATTACTGCGGTGCGGCATTCCTTTGTTTGTTTGCCTCTGTATGAAAATTGAAATGATATGGGAAAAGTAAACGGGAATACTATAAATATAAAACCTGTTAAATGTTATAAAAGTTATAGGGAGGCAATGGCTAAAGTACACTTTTCCTGTACTCCACCACCACCACCACCACTACAACCGTAGATTGTCGTCGTCAGCTTGAGCTCATCCATGTCAAGAATGAAGCATTTTATCCCAACATCCATTTACACTAACGAACCTCTCCTAGAGAGTCCTACATGGGCTTTTTTTCGTAAAAGACGGGGGAAATGTAACTTGTGCTAAAAAAATCATATTAT
This sequence comes from Entomobrya cf. arborea Gr-Col-00668, assembly GCA_034699025.1. Classification (NCBI taxonomy): domain Eukaryota; kingdom Metazoa; phylum Arthropoda; class Collembola; order Entomobryomorpha; family Entomobryidae; genus Entomobrya; species Entomobrya cf. arborea Gr-Col-00668. Next base: position 27,836 of record JAQIWN010000420.1, on the reverse strand, counting down.
GCGCCAACTTGTGTATAATGCTTTATAAATCCATTTTTATGTTTGTACTACAAAACAACACAATGCATCCCTCAGACTTTCACTACCATCTACACTCTTTTCTTTATTTATTCCCTTTTTATATGAGAGCACACTGCACTGTATATTTAGATACTCATCTGAAGGTCCTTAGTTAAATGTATGCATATTCCCTTCAGAGAATCTACAAAAAAAAACACAAAAAAATACTACCAAAAGCTAAAGCACTCAAAGCACAAACACTTTTTTTATATTCTTGTTCAAGTATCTGGCATTTGACTCTACTTGCCCCACTATATTCCAAGGCTTGAGGCTAAAAGGGAAAAAGACGTCGTATTCATTTCAAAGTATCTCATGACATCATCATCATAAGAATTCTTCAAGTTATGTTTTGTGGTGGTTTTTACCACTACATCCTCCTACTTTCACTCTCAGTGTGTCAGTGCCAGCTTTTTGAGTGGTGGTGATGATATGAAATGATATGATATAGTTACGAGTTACGACAACAAAGAACTACTACGTACGTACGTAAACCACTACTACTACCGCACTGTACTGCAATAATATTAATAATAATTGTCATTTTCAGCCAGCATTTTATCATCATTCCCGACATTTACAAGAAAGGAGTTTCACAGACAATTTTCCCACTTGAATTCCAGGCAGGTGGAGAAATTACGTCTTTTACTATCACATCACTGCTTGCTATTCATACACACGTATTAGTATTTCTAAGTGGTTTGTTAAAAGGAGAACACAGGTGTGATGTGGGGGAGAGAGGAGGTTATTATCACACTAAAAACTCATTCACGTTCCTTATAAAGGCTTATTTTATAAAGGCTCAATCGTTCAAGTGGAGAAAACAGAGAAAATTCACACCGAGTACCAAGAAAAGAAACAAGTTTATATAAGATGAATGGCATAATGTGCCCCTTGTATAAATTTATTCTTGTATTTATTTCTCAACTGCCTGCCTCAGTTTCCTGCAGAAAAAAGGAGAGCAGCAGGATAATTACGTATGTAGTCCGCATGTTTCACATTATAATATCCAACTTCCTCCTTTTCGCCTTTTTATCTCCTTCTCACCTCAAAAACAACACTTGGAAAAAATATACAAGTTAACTGCATTATTCACCTGCCAAGTACATATGCTAAAAGATACAGTATTCGTAGTAGGACAACTGTAACTGTTACATGATTATCATCCTTGTCCGCAGGATCCAAATCATCATCATATCCATAACATCACGACACAACCCAAGAACATTGGTGGTGGTTGTGCTTGTAAGCTAAACATTTGGCCCTCATATTCCATTTTCGGTGTCTCGTTAAATACTGCCACTACTGATTTTCCAAAAATACAACAGAAAGCTATAAAAAAGTAGGGAACGCCAATCTAAAAATAGCAACACGGCCATTTATAACACCACACGCCAGGCCACACTACTACCACGAAAGTTACCGTATAAATGTAAAAATATATATATATTAAAGACGGTAGTAAAAAAAAGTTACCATTCATTCAAAAACGCAAAAAGCCAAGTTAAAACGAAGAAAAAGAAGGTAAAAAAGGAAGAAACAAGGACACACACAGGCATACTAGTCGAGAGTCATGTAAAGTAAAAATATATTTATATGATATGGTTTGATTGTTGATGGTGCTGGTGTGACGCTGTGGTAGGCGGAGAAAGGGCTTTGGGGAAACAGTCATAATTTTTCTAAATGAAAAGGAAAAGTCACACTTTCGAGTAAGTAACTCGAGAAATGAATGAGAAATGGTGGGACTAGAGAGAGAGATGTATATCTCAAGTTTTTAGACATGCATGCTATACAATTCATATGTGTTGCCTAAATATCAACCATTTTTTGGTCTAAATATTGTCCAAAAAAAGTTTTTTTTTTGTTTTATGTGCGCCATGCCATATACTATACTGTCGTGGCCCGTGCTAGCGCTACTCACTCACTCAAAGAAACGTTGTCTATATTTATTATGAGTTGTGGTGTTGATGGTGATAGATGAAAGTTGTTAGCTTTTTGCGTTCTTTTCGCACGTCACGACACGACACACATGGCAAACAAGTAGGAACGAACTGAACCAGGCAGAGTACCTTTTCTTTTGTCGAGATAATGTGAATATATTGTGTTCATAGTTTGCATACACGTTAATAAACTTTTTCTAGATGATGTTGATGATAATGAAGAGGACGGCCACAACTATACCACCACCACCCTCACCATCAAGAGAAATGGCTAACGAGCATAAAGCAGACTCAGCGGTTAACTCTTTTTAAGTAGGGAAAAAGCTCTCCTTTGCTATTATGACTGTCTAGATGGCCTTTTTCTGGAGAAGAGAAAATGTATTTTTAGAAAATAGCTAAAGAGAGAGAAAATGGGAACATTGTAATGAAAATGAGAAATGCTTGTAAAAATATTAAGGACTATTACAACCTTTATAAAAAAATATACTGGAATAAACCGACTTTTCTTTTAATTTTATCCTATTTTCAGGTAAGTTGAAGGGCTTTTTCGGCTTTATGAATGGTGTGCCTTGTGTACTTAAGGTTTTTTCTCTCTCTCTCTTGTTGCTATTTATATTTTTCTAGGTTTCGGTACTACACCCTTTTTTTCTTCTCCACTGCTGACCTAGTTACTCTACTCGAAGAAGGAAAGAATGTGAAGGTACTTCTCTCTCACCAAATATATTCGATTACCTATTTGTATAAATTTTTTTCTAGTATGGTCTTGTTTACTTTCTCCAGTATTCCCCCAACTTTTTTTTTGTGAATGAAGGGCAAAAAAATGAATGAACCGTGACGTATATAGAGCTTCGAGTTTTTTTTACTTTGCACTGCTGCATTCATTCTTGCAAATTTACAAATTTAAGTGGAACACGTGATCCAATACTACACAATTTAGTAAAGAACCAGTGTACCCGTTTATTTTTACACGAATAACAATTAGTCATTCATGTAGTGGTGCTGCCCTTGCTTGTTTTTCCCCTTTTGATATATCAGTACGTTTTTTTAAAAGCATCTAGCCTCCAACTCTCAAGTGTTTGTACTTGATGTTGATGATATGATCATGAAAGAGAGTTTTTATACCTTTTAATACTCTTTTTTTTTCTCTAGTAAACACAGTTGAATGTCTTTTGTATTTATCTAGTTTCCCGTAGACCCTTAGAGAGCACTGCAGCTATTTTTGCTTGCGTAAGCAGAAAAAAAAGACGTAGAGATTTGTTGGTTGCTCACACTCTCACACAAAACAGTCCTTCTAGGAAATCCATTAGCAAGTCTGCTTTCCCCATTCACATCGCATCGCTCTCGCGTAGTCGTGTGGATAACAAAGTGAACTGTCTGCTGCTGATTCCAGCCCTGCCGTCACCACACCACCACCACCACTACCGGAGGAGAAAGGGTTAATAATATGACTATAATAAGACTTACATAGACAACACCACAGGTAATAATCAATGAGGGTTATCCAACAACCACCACATCACAAGAAGAAGGGCATAACATCAAGCTATCACACAATATATATTTTTTTCTTGCCTCCTGTTATCTTTCCCACATCCTCCTCTTTCCCTGCATTTCATTGCTGTACACTTGCTATGGTAAATACAATAGAGAAAGATAGAGAGATAGCACAGTAAAGTGGTAAAGGTGTTAGAATCAGTTAATAAGGTGTGAGGTGTAAAAGGGATTATAAAGATGAGCCTTCTCACCCGCTATCTGTTCCTCTGGTGAGGTGACGGTGGTTCTGTTCTGCAAAAAGGGAAAGAGATAGAGACACGCTAGGAGTTCTCCAGTTTCATACATGTATGCAATGAAGAATGTTTACTATCAACATTCCATCACTTTACATAGGAATAGCCATAAGAGAAAGGAGGCTATATAAAGACAAGGATGAAGCAGACTTTCCCTTTTATTTTATTTTCGTGCTGGCTATACTCGTCATCATCATCAATAACTTTGCTGTTTTATCATCATCATAAACTAGGCTATTTTTAGCTTGTTGCGATATCTCAACGAGAATACGAAAATAGGGAGCACTTTGAAGGTGTAGGCTAATAAAGTGAAAGGAAACAATAATGGCCCTTTTATTCTTTCCATTCACCATTGTAGAAATGATGGGCGACTGAAATATTTATTTCCTAGACAAGACTTATTTATGTGATATTCATATCATATTTATAATCCATAAACCTTTTTTAAATTTGACAGTAAAGCCGTAATAGAAATAAAAAGGTTCATTATCACATTAAATTACATGCAACGAAAGTAACAAGTAAATACAGATTAAATCAATAGAAATTCTCCCGAAATAGAAAAAAACTACTTCGTATGTTCTCTTATGGTCCTTTTTTAACTTGGTATAGAAATTTTTAGCTTCACGAGCTTCTCGCGTTTTTTAAAAATCACGCACGACGCACGATATTCTGTGTATTAGGTAATACCTGAATACAAGTAGCTAAAGCATCAGGGAAAGGCTTGGGTTTGAGTCTTTATTTCTTAAGAACGTCATCATAGCCTACGTAACGTAATACGATAACATAACTATAACATATTATGAAGTCCCAGCGTAGCATTTGGCATCATTATTGCTACCACTTTTTCTTGAATCTTATCTGTTTACATTTGCATTTTCTTGACAAACTACTTACGCACGCAAATGTGACATGTAAAAACGTGGTCGTTTTTTACCACAAGTCCTCAGCTTGAATGATTCATTTTCTCCATTCCAAGAACTCGTGTATTTATATTTTCCCACCCCAAACCAATATAGCCCAGCTAAAATCACATCATCACATCATCAGTATTCTCGAACATATGTATAATGCTATTCCCTTGACAATAAAGAGTGTATTTCGATAAACATGTTAGTCTAACACACTGAAACTGTTAGACCTGCTACTATATAACATAAATATCTCTTTACATTTTCCAGACAGATAAACATCAAAAGACGAGTGTCGGGAAATTTTCGTTTTCTTTTACCTGAGTTACAGTAATTTGAAGCTACTTAACGAGAAAAAAAAATCATTTCTAAAAATATCTTCAGGTTGTTATCCTTTCATTGTATAGCAGGAATTAGAAATTCTCCTTTCTTTTATTTTATCATTCCACGATCAAGTAATTGCCATACGCGTGTCATCAAGCGATTCTCTGAAACAAAACGAGTGTCTTGTAACAAGAAATCATCAATAACAGTAGAGTTCTTAGCCATAATTCCTAAATAGTCAAAATAGATGTAAGATCTCTGCTTTCACCAATTTTTTCAGATTAGTATTGGTTTAAGTATACTTTTTCAATGAATGGCTAAATTTAACTGCTTCCGAATACTACATAACTTCTTAAGCCTCTAATAATTGTGAGTTTTGTGTGAATATGGGGTTAGAATAATTTTTGCTTATAAAGAGTAATCAACAACCAACTTACAAAGAGGTAATACGTAATTAAGATAGTAAGGTAATTATGTAAAGTGATTAACAATAGTGAAACTCAACATTACTGATCCTAAAAATGAAGGAGCTTACTAAAGGAATATACGTACGTATTCAGTATTCAGCCCTACCTTAAATAAAACATGCAATAGAATTGCATTCATGTTAAGTTTAGGACTATTATTAGCACTGTTTCGGCATTGATATAAACACCTCATGCATTAAACAGTTATATATAGCTCATAACTCTAATCTTTTTTACGGTTTATTTTGGTCAACATTATTAGACAATGCGATTTTCAAAAATCTATTAATATTCCAAAGGCTGGCAAACAATAACTTATTTTGTCTAATGTGAGCATACATAATTTTCTTTAATCATTTCCAAATGTTCTGACCACGTGAAATGAAACTAAATTTGCAGCGTGAAAATATACATGCACGTCACACATCAAATCAACTTCCAAATTAAATCGAAGCCAAAAAAGTAAAAAAGCTTATTATTCGAAATCTCTCTATCCACTGCTTTTGTTCTACTTTACAAAATTAGATTATCCTTTATTTGCCATTCTGCGTTTGAAGTTCCAATTCCACACCAAACTAAAATAATACTATCTACTGCAAAGTTGTTGACATTTCCAAAACTAAACTAATTATTAACCTTAAGTTGTAACTCGTTTACTCAACACTTCCCCTTTAAAGCAATATTTGACTTTTAACCTTTTGAATTGCTATGTCTTCATCGACTTAAACTGAAAACTCTCCAGAACTTTCTATTAAATCAGCCTATAAGTGATCAAGCATGCTAAATCCTCCGTCTAAAAATAAAGTCACAAGTAAATCTCTCAAAACCCCAAGCAGTACAAACTTCCTCATCTTCTACTATTATTATCACATCATCCTCTTTACTTTCACCTAACTTTCTCTCCAATCTTCTGCTTTTTAAACAGGAAAGCCAAACTGTAAAACTTTAAATCACTTCTTCGTCGCGTCGAAGAAACAAGAGAAAGTATAGAAGAGTAGTGATGATGTTATAAAAACCTATAAAATATATGGTGACAAATAATATGTGCAATCACAAGAAACATTTATTTTTAAAACTTACATAATCCCTTGTTGTAAAGTTCATTCGACAGAAGCCCAAAAGAAATAACTATTTTCTGTTATAACCATATAATATAATATACTAACTTCCTCATTTTTCTAACTTGAAGTACAACAGTTTTTAATCTACAAACATGAAAAGGCTTTTCTTCTTTGTAGCAATTTGCGAAAAAAAAACACACACACACACAGAAAACAACAGGTTTGTTGTTTAAAATCTTATAACTCGCAAATGCAATAGAAGCTTGCATTTATGTGAAACATTAAAACTCATTTTTCAGTTGAATAACTTATCCAGGCAAGTCTAATAGGCTTTTCATTTGAAATAATTCTCAAAGTTGCAAGTTTGTAGTTACTTCAAGCAATAATATTCAATGTACTTAGCTTACCTTACATTCATCTTGTTTTTTTCTCTTTCTCTTTAAAAACACACAAAGAAAAGAGAGAGGTAAGATGACGACAAGGGTACACGCAACCACCAAATTGAAAAAGTGAAAATAAGTTTTACTTGTTGAAATTTTTTTTTCATACATTTTATTACACCCACATCAAGGTCGTTGTTTTTCCTATTTTTTGTCTTATAAACTCTATTCGGTACCTACCTTCCTTTTTCCTACCTTTTACAATAATCCTATTTCTACTACCATAATATTATATCATAAACCCAAATACTTTATGTATTTTAATATCCGTTTCGTTTCTCCATCTGAATGAAGTACAAGCTATTATGTTTATTATTACTCCTTTTCTTAAATAAAATATATTTTCCTTCTCTTTTCTCTTCTCTCTCCTCTTTTCTCCCTTTCACTTGATGAAATTAAGCTTGTTTTGTATTTTAGTTTTTGTGTAAATATTTCCTTTTCTGGTTGCTCTTTTATGATTACTTAGATTGGTTGGTTGTGCGATGCGACGATGTGATATGGGATAAAAGTTAATAACACTGCCACGCCACGGAAGCAAGGAGACTATAACGAAGAAACCGAAACCGCAAGAGGAATAACTTTGTGGGTGAGAATGGTCAATAAAAAGGTGAAAGTCGTGGTATGCAACATGGATGGTTAACTTTTAGTGGTAGTTCCTCTTGTCCTTTTGCTTGTGCGCTTTAAATATATTCAGAGTTCTCTTTCAGTTCATATTACAAGTTTTTAAATGACGACAAGGTGCAAGAATAGTATTGTGGTTTAAATATAAAAGGTACCTGACTTGACATGTATTTATATTTTTTAATGAATGTATAGATAAAGAGAAATAGGCAAATAATGTATTCGATGTGGGAGGAAGTTGTCGTATTGTTTTAACAGGGTAAAAAGTGAACAAGTCTTTGTCTTCCTAAGAAAACACAATTTCTCGTTTTACATGTTCTTGTTAACAACATTATTATGCTATCTAAAAGCACTATATCACATGCCACCACCAACACCACCACCTTCATCCACCCACGCAGATTTTTCACTAGTGGTCTTTCTTGAATTCCTCATGCAGATGTGTTTCTTTTTTTATTACCAGTTTATTAAGTTCAGCAATGAAAGTTCATTTCACATTAAGAAAGTTGACTTTTGTGTATGTAAGCAAAATGCACGTGTTAAATACATTTTAGGGTTAGAATGAAATGATTTTTATAATATTTACTTTCTCTAAATTTTACATTTTTCAACTTTTTATATTTTATTTTGCTTATGTGCAGATGTATGTAGCTTTTACCAGAGTCCCAAAGAAAGTAGAATATTTTAAAGAAAATAAATAATTCATTATTAAGTACTAATTAAATGCGAACTGTGTAAAGGAGTTTTTTTATATTTGAAGTACATGTTTCAACTCTCAGCAGCGATGTTTTAAAATACTCTGACCTTCAACCCGTGGAAAAGTTCTTTTTGGAAGCTCTTTCGTGTTTCTGCACACGAATGAAATATATATACCTCTGGACAAAAAGAGAAACAAAAATACAAGTAAATTTGCAATGCAATGAGCTTAATGTAGACGAAGAATGTACGTAACGCAATGCCCTTCCATTTCATTAATATTTGAGTAAGTGTATGAGTGTGAGTGAATGTTAACGTCAGTTAGTGGCTACTGTGTAGACAGCCCTAAAATTGAGACGTCAAGTCTATATTTTGATTGCATACCAAGAAAATACGGTGTGAATTAAATACTTTAATGATTTCGTTCTGTAGATAAAAATAAATAAACATTTAGCAGGCTTCACCATCAAAAATAGAAACCTGTAAAATATGCAGTATTACATTTCGTTAAATCCTATATGTAATTAGTACATTCCATTACACGAGCCATGATATCATTGAATTCAAAGTGGAAAATACATCAGCAGTTTCACAAAAACGTCAATGAAATTAACTTGTTATAGGTTCAAAATATGTTCTATTTCGAAGTATAAAATTTTTTTGTGTAGGATTTTCAAACAGGAAAATGAGCCATTTCATCTGCAGAAAACATGTTCATATTGGATTGAAATTTACAATAATTAGCCGTTCAACCGAATCTCACGTATTCCTAATTCGCTAAGAATAACAAGAAAGATTCAAATGTAATATTTCATTCTTCTTGCGAAAGTACGTTTCTAGGTAAAGTAGGAGTAGGTGGATTGGATATAAATGTAACTTTATATACTTTTGGTGAAAGTGAAGGCTTTTCCTTTCTTTCTTGTATTATGTCGCCTACGATAAATCAATAGGTAACACAAAAAAAATATTCCACCCAAAAAATAAAGAAAAAAATATGAAAATGACATTTGCAATACCTTAAAATCTACACGTTACATTTTTAAGCTGGGAACTACGAATAATGGAATAGTGGAATATGCTTCCATGTTACGATATGATTTGTGAAATGTGAACAAGTACTTTCTTTTTCTTCTTGGGTTTCTATTCTGTTTGTTCAAGATTTCGAAATATCGAAGTTTTTTCAGAAGGAAGTAAGATGTGTAATTCGTGGTGCTTATTATAGGAACCCCGAAGGCAGCAAAATATTATAGACTGTTCAGCTCCTATCATCATCATCATCATCATCATCACCACCAAGGCATATTGAAAATAAAAGATTTGGATCTATCTATCGGATCTCATGCTGTATAATTCTGTACTTATATTATCCAAGCATATATTATTCATTTGAGAATCTTAAAAGCAGTCGAAAGACTTCCTGTTGTGATGATCCAGCCAGATATGAAATGATAATGTGAATGTGGGCCGTGGGGATGAAAATGATGAGTTTGAAGAGTGAGCTCGTCTCGTCGTGACATGTTTCTTTTCTCTCTCAAAATACTTGCTACTTCACTACCTCTATTTTCTTCTTATTGCAAAAAAACGAGAACCTGAGCCGAGTCTGAGCTTTTTTTTTATTGCGTAGGTGCTACATCATGTACAATGCACTAAAAGCCTAGAAAATTATGTTTCCTATTATTATGGTCTATATAGTTTTTTTATACACTTTAACTTGTTGTTCAAGCCAATTCAACTAAGAAGCATGTTATATCATACGAGTTTAGCTCAATAAACATTCTCGTCTTCTTGTAATACACACCACCCTGGCTGATATCACATTGCCATCATCACCAGACCACCATCACCGCTTTGCATTTACATCCCATCATTCCCCACCCCCTTTTTTTGCTTCCTTGGAAAGCTCAATGGAAAATGTCAGAGTTGAGGTGAGACTGGGAGCTGAGCTGCTGAGTCGGTATAAAATGTGTACATATTATACCCATAATTATTCTGCTTATTTAGAAATTTTATTAGATGGATTGAATGGTAGAAAAGGACTAAAACAGGAAGGAAGCCTTATTACTTCGTTGACTTATACCTTTACCTACTTTACTTTCACTACGTAATGCTTTCTTTTTTTATATCTAATCTGATCGACTAAAAGCAACATAGTCAACCTACTTTCTACACAACAAAAATGGTGGAAACAATAAGTGAAGATTTCCATCAAAACAGAAGTTTATGTTGATGACAGACAAGTGAAAGTACAGAGCTAAGTATGTAACGACATTTCTTTGACGAATACAACGATAAATGTAAGAGTCTTGGAGTTAGTTAAGTGAACAGGATTTTTTTCATGACGAAATCTTTCATCTCATGTTTGACGTTATCGATAATAACAAATAATGCTCCATACATTACTTACAATGCTACCATATTTTATGGCCATAAGAATTTCTCGTGTTATGCCACGCTGTAACTATTTTCACTGCGAAAAAGTGTGTACCTTGAAAACAGAAAACATGTGAAGATGCAATATGAAAAACTATGATTAAATGTATAAATGAAACAAATACAGATAATATTAAAAATCCAATACGATTTTGGTAAAACACGTCGCATGACAAACACACGACAAACAGACGAATACATCACTTCAGTATTTATAAAATCGTAACTTTCTTCCATTCAGTTAAGAAACAAGTGAGCATCATGATGAACGTTGCATTATTTTTCCAAATCAGCATTATTTTGCTCACTTGCGAAATGCATGGTATAAAATGTGTTACATTTAAAATAGAAAAAATGAAGCTTAAAAACCTCGTGCGCGTCAGCAAGTAAAATATATTGTGAAATGAAAGCAGTTTATTTTTCCCCTCGTGAATACAATTTCTCTTAACCTTAAAACGACATAACGCAACGCAACGATGCATCTTTGTTTCCTTTCTTTTTCCTTTATAATATGCCATATTACAAGTTTTTTTGTGAATATCAATGTCAGCCAGCAAACTATTATCTAGACATTTTTTAATGGATAAGGTAACTGCACCATATCATCTTCTTTTTTTCTGCTTGCAGAAGAGATCATTAGCATAAACATATACCCATTTACCACGATAGACCACCTGCTGAAAAAAGTTTATTTTTAGAAACAGAAAAAAATACATTTGAAATGAAAACTACACCATATCAGCCACATAATATCCAAAAAAAATCCAAACATAAATAAAATACTGTATCGAATTAAACTGTATTCCATTTTTTTCTTCCTTCTTACGTATATCCACGAAACACACGACATGAAGGTTTCATCTGTCATAAAAAACATACAAAATCCCATGCTTATTATTATTGAGAACCCATAATTCTTACACACAAAAAAAAAACCAAGCAGTACACCAACTTTCCCTTTAATCGTTATCGTGTGTGCTGCTTTGGATTGCTAGATAGATTGGATGGGAATTACGTAAGATAAGGTAACATTGCGCTACCTGTGTCTACTTATATTACAAAATATAAATACATGTATTGTCTTTTCTGTCCTCGTATGGCTTTTGTTTTTCTTTGCATTTACGTCACTACTTTCTATCCTACTGCCATGTCATGCCATGCCATCACCACTGCCATCAAAAACTTTTTCGGGTATTTTACGTGCTTCTCTCTATCATTGTAGATTGTTTACGATTATTGGCTGTGTTAAGTAAAAATTTCCCAATTCTCGATTTATGTTATTAAATTACTCAGCAACTTTGACCGGATATGGGACAAGATGATGTTGTGTTGGATGTTGGGATTCTTTTTTTGTTACTTTGTTGCGATGTTTTCTTTCCCCGCATCACATATGCGTAGGTTACTATTCATTTTATTTTTAGAAATTTAATATAAAAAATACATTTATTTTTTAGGGAAAGGTCTAAATGGTGGTGACGACGATACTATTTTTACTATTTTTCTATTTTTTCTGTTTACTCTAGAGTGTTAACCTCATTTATAGATTTCTTGAAATAGCAAAAAAGAAAAAGTGAAGGACAAACTTTTTATTTTGCAGATCAACTTTTCTTGATTTATGACACACTTTATGAGACTAAGCACAAAGAACAAGTATAAATACACATTTCATACAAAAATATAAATGAATGAAGAGAGAGAAAGTACACGGCAGATCATAACATTATCACAAGTCATCCTTCTTGTTCATTTCAACTTCTTTTGCAGTTCTAAACACATAATCAGACAGAGAATATAAACAAAGACATTCTTTCTTTCATTTTTTCCTGTGTATTTTGGCATACTACCACAAATTTTTCAAAGATATCCAAAGAATACAAAATTATAAGTTATATAAACCCCGCACGAAACCATTTTTTATAAAAAAAAAACACACAGTGACAAAAATAGAATGCCATGCATCGGCATCCAGCAAGTTTTTTTTTAGTTGCAAACTTAGTATCATCATCACACCATTTCAACCAGCGTCACAAAAAAAGCAAGACGAAGAAGCAGATGATGATGAGGAGAAAGCTGTAAAAACACCCGGGGGACAATTTTCCCTTTTTTCTTAACGTTACGTCCGTCCGCTCACTTTTTCTTCTACGCCCTTTCCCCCTTTCTTTCTCCATTCTCAATTCATATGCTGTACACAAGATAAAGAAAGTGAAAAGATTTCTTTTCGAAACTCTAATTCCCGTCACTCATCCATCTACACTTTTTTTTATCCCTTTTCCCACTATAAATGTGCGGATACTTAGGATGATTATTATATTCCTTTTTGTTACTAATGTACTTCAATGTGGCATGGCATATCTAGAAAAAACACTAAAGATATTATCGAAGAAGCCCTTAGTCCTCAAAATACATACGTATAAATTCACACAATTTTTTTCAAATGTCTCATAAAACTCCAAAGGGAATTTAAACATCAGCAGAAGGCACTACTTTCACTCTACTCAACTCACAAAAAAATCTGTGGTACCTAAACAATTTTTTTCCTCGATCTCCTCCCATCCCCTCTTTCTGTTATCTGCAATGGATACCATATAGTTTTCTGATCATTAGTACAATTTTCTGCTTTATAGTTCTAAAAATAGCACTCAAGTTCAAGATGTGGAAATTTTATACAAATATTTTATCCAAAAAACTTATATAATATTAAATAGTTATGCAACATACGATGAAATACTTTCTTATGACATGTGAAAATGCTTATGTCATTTGTAATATTAGCTGTATCTTTTCCTAAAACACAAGTTTGGTTTTTTTTCTGGGTTGTTAAGTCAGTTGTTCTTTTCCAATATCCTATTTTCGACATTTGCGTGTAGAAACGTTATACATTAAAAAAATCTGTATCTTTCCGTAAATAAAAAGGTCATGCTTCTTATTATATAACTGTGTACATCTTTAAAAAACATACTTCCTGTAACTTGTTCTATGTTGCAGTGCAGTTGACATGATATGTACACAATACAAAATCTTACATATTTTAACATGCTTTATTGTCTTGTGAATTAGGAATGCAATGCGGACTGGCACACACATGACCATGATGACATTGAAAAGTCATGGAATAGTTTGGTGAAAGCATCATTTCTTTGGTTTTAAAATGTACATTTTGGGGATTTGTAGTTTTTGCAGTGGGGATGGTGATGATGTCATGACTTTTTTATTTTATTTATTCTTTGGAATATGCTTTTCAGCAGAAAAAAAAACTGTCGTTGTCGTATTTTTATGTTTACTGGCTGACTCTGCGATTTGATGTTTAGTTTAAACAAACAAAGAAAAGGTAATAAGTAGGTGGGTGGATAGATGCTATTATCTGACTTTCTATGACAAGTGTTTTGGGAACGACTTTGGATGATGATGGTAGAACTAGTCACTATTCCCTACCACCTACCATTTCATCCAAAAAAAAAGTGATTGAAAAGCTGATTTGGTATTCTTCGAGTTTCATAATCCCATAGTCACGTCATGGTCATATAATAGTCCCAAGAATAAAAAAAGTCCAGTGGTGGTGCGGCAAAGACAACAAAGCTGAAAGAAAGAATGTTAAAAATGTCGACATAAAGCAGCAAAGGAAACGAAGCCACTAAAGCAAAATATTGCTTACTAGAATGAAAAGAAGATTGCGGATGAACGCAGTTTCCTATTATTCTAGTCTACCAAACAGGTAAAAACCATCTGGGGGAACTTGCTCATGAAAGTGAAACGAAATTCTTGGAAGCTGAAGATTGAAATTGTGGGGGAAGGGGAGGCCTACATGCACTGCAGCAGAACATCCAACAATGCTAACAGTATCATCTCTGAAATTTAACAATTTTGATGTATATTTTTAAGTAATGTAAGTCTGAAAAATCTTGTGTTTTTAGGTACTATGAACTTTGTGGTTCGGTAAAGTAAAATAGTAATAATAGTAAAAGTCACACGTAAACATTTTTAAGAACGACATTTTCCAGTTACCTGGTCTGGTCTAGGTTTTCAAGGGTATAGTACGTAGTATTTATGTGCATAATTGTGAAGATATAAGTAGTGCCAGTGCCCTTTCTCCAGTAAAATCCACCTTCATTCCCGGAAAAGAGTGCACTCTCGTAAGGTGTAAGGAAGTTCCATAGTTCGAAGCATCTGCACTTTATAAACCAAGACACAATTTTAAAATGGTCAACAATGCCGTGAAATATTCTCTCACTCAAGCAAAAAAATAACTAGTCATGGTGCTTTAATAATAAAACTCTTTTAACCAAGTTCGTCTCAAGCTACTGAGGGGTTACATTTTGAAGAACCACAAATTGAAGATTCACTGGGCAAGTTCTAAAATTGAATTGGGTTATTATTATGCTCAGTTTCCCAATCCATACAACAAACGTGCATAAACCAACGGAAAAGTCGTAATTTTTAATGGTACTAAAAATGATCTTCATGAGTAGTAGCGATGTCTCTAAAAATAGATTATAGAATTAGATGTTGGACGGATGAACAGACTTACTCTTTATTCGATTGAAGCTCTACTTTTTGCAGATAGTAATTGGCAATTGTTTTAGCATCTTAAGTTCCACCCCTTGACATGATTCAATGTTACCTGTTCCAGGTAGGCTAACCTTCTTCGCGGACGCTCATCACCGTGAAAATTTATTTATCAACACGCATTCAATGAGTTAAGCATATTTTTTTCTGTGAAAAGATGTGGGAACGAATAAGATAATAAATTTTATTGGAGGGGATCAGTTTACTTGTAAAAACGCAGTTAGAGTTTTACATTTCTTGGAGAACAAAGGGAAAAAACGAAGAAATACAATCTGTTATACTACACTTTGCTTTATCAAGTCAGTGTTTTTTTGCGGTCAAAGGTGTATATTATCTCCTCAAGTCATCATAACACCTCGTTTCACTTTCTTTTGTAGAATTCCATTGCATATGCATCCTATTCTTACTAAATAATAATACATATCACGAAGAAATAAAAAGGTTGAATTGGCGAGGGGCCACTTCCGTTGCCCTTTTGGTTAGACTGTTGAGTGCTTCTAAGAAATCAAATACACCTCTTACCTTAGTCTTTCATGAGAAAGTAGGTAGTTCATATTCCATACTAGAAATTCTTGCATCTTTAACTCTTTCAAAGAATGTATGTACGCTTTCTCGTGGCGTGGTTTTCGTTTGGGATTTGGGAGTAATGTTCAATTATTCAATGGCACAACTCTTGGTACTTGCAACTTGCAATTGATAACAGATTATGGAGCAGAGTGTTTCTGAATAAGATTAGGCATGACCTTGAGATGGGAAATTGTTTTTGTAAACTTGGAATTTTATATAATTTTCTGGAGTTGCTTCTTTAAAAACGTGTTACTCCAAAAATATATAAATCGTATTGGGGCGACATGAAACTGACATGCTACTTCTTTGTTGCAGCTGCAAGGAAATAACGTGAAACTGTTGCAATGATACAAAACATGATTATGCAACAAAGAAACTAAAATAGGCATGGGGCAATATTTTGATGAAAAATTATGTAATTTTAAAAGTCAACTAACGATCACCGACTTGCTTTTCAGTTCTCGCGTGGTTGTGTAGAATTCAGGGACAGGATATCCAGAAGAAGAAAATTCCATGTGATGTAAACTAAAAAAAACGAGTTTCATAAAAATTTCTTATGCAATTCTTCATTTATTTTGTGATTGTTACTCAATTTAAAGTTTAAAAAAATAACTGTAAGAAATTGAAACCACACGCAACGCAAGGCTCCATTAGTAAAAAATGCGAGTGTACATTTTCAAGCTATTAGGAGCATTTATATGAGAGAATAACAGAATATTTGAAGTTCAAGAATAGTTTTAATACTTACATACACTCTTTTTTCACCAAGTACACATGAAAAATATATATGTTAATACATTACTTCTATCACTGGAAAAATATTGAACGTATTCATTTCTTCTCTTCTCAAATTAACATAGAATAAAAACTACACAGGATGTAATCTGATTCTAATATAATTATTATGCTATCTATTATACCTTTACAAAATTCTACTTAAAAAATCTAATATTTTCTATCCAAATTAAAAATATAAAGGTATACATTTAAGAAATTGATACATGTATGTATTACCGTTATTTCTAAATGCAACACATGTACCAAAAAAAATCAAGACGCTCAAGAATTCTAAGAAATAATTGCTCATATCGGTTTGTAGGCTTTTTAATAACCATACACACACGACACACACGTACATAGATAATTTTATGACTATTATGACTTCCGCGTACACTTTGCACATTTTAGGCAAAGTCACGATACGGTATACATAATAATGATGATTAAAAGACATCTTCAAGAACACGACATTTATAGATTATCCTAAAGGTAAGTTAGTGACTTTTTAAATTTATTAGTTAGTTTAAATTTTTATGTTAAAAAAGTATCTTTGATTATCTGACAATTTTTATATTTACGCTGACTCGACGGGATCACGCGGTGTTGATATTTAAATGGCTTCAACAATTATTGCGCTGAAACTTCTGCACTTTTGTAATTTTCATCAATTACATATCTGTACTGGACTGTGGTCTTGAGCGCTGTCGTCTCCTTGCCAACTCCGATTGAACGACAGGACCCAGAGGTGGTGCCTTTGGTGATTGTGATATAGCGGTATATGTTGCTTGAATGGCGCTCTGTAATTTTAGTAATTAGAAAATTCCAAAATGTTGATTATTAACAGACGAATCACGTTCAAAAAAACAAATGGGCAAGTCTTCAATTCAGAAATTGAGTCAATATTTATGAATTAGTATGTACCTTGAGAGTAGGTGGACAATTGATTGGAATGGAATGGGAAGGAAGTGTATGTCTGTTTTGTATCCAAGAATGAGTAACAACTTGTTGTGCTGTCGGTCTTCTTCTAGGATCCAAATCCAACATTTTGGTTACGAGAGACTTTGCTTGATCTGAGACGAATGCCCAGCATCCTGATTTCACGTCAATCTCACCAGCCCCAATTCGTTTAAGGATTGTTTCCGGAGTGTCACTTGCTCCGGTAGCAAATGGGGTTTGTCTGCATTTTGAAATCATAGAGTTAGAAATGACTGGTTTATTTATATTGTTAATAAATTATGTGGAATTAATTTGATAGTAGAATACATACCCAGACAAAATCGTATACATGAGTACACCTAGAGACCAGATATCACAGGCAGCATCATATCCCTGCTTTTTAAGAACCTCCGGAGCAACAAAGTTTGCCGTGTAACAAGGCGTCATTAGCAAACCATTCTCAGCTCTCAACTGTTTCGCAAAACCAAAGTCGCACAGTCTGAGGGACTCAGCCTTTTGAGATTGATCGGCGTACACAATATTAGAAGGTTGGAGGTCTCGGTGAACAACCTGTGGGAAATATCCCATACTCATTAATTAGTCTTTTCATACAAAAAAAATAAAAGCTTTCACTATAAAAATCATTAGGAGTCTTCTTTTACCCCATTTCTATGAAGATACACAACAGTTTCAGAAAGCACGGCCATTACATCGGCAGCTTCCCTCTCATTAAATCTCTTCAGCGTGAGAAGCTTATCTAACAGTTCCCCACCACGCAATAGTTCAGTGACCAGGTAGACATGACTGGAGTCTTCGTATACACTGTACAAAGTGACCACATGAGAATGCTGACTGTGGCGAAGTAAGATGTCTACTTCATCGTGCCATTCCTTACGACCCTTTGCAATCACCTGTAAAATACACATATTTATTTAATTCATCACCAATAGTTACTTCGTTACATAATTTGGTAGTGCATCAAATTATTCAACAATTTTAAAGGCTCGTTTACCTTGACAGCATGCTCAACCTTGGAAATTTTATGAACACACCTATGGCAGGAAGCATACGCTCCTTTGGCTATCTCTTCTTTAATTTCGTAGTCATCTAAGATATTGGTTGTGCGTATAACCTATAAAACCAAATATTATCAGGGTAATTCATTCAACTAGGCCGTATTCAACTACTTTAGTTATACTTACGGAACGGAATATGTCTGGATTAGGTTTATTATCAGAAACGGTCGAATTGGAAGCGGCAGCAATTGCAGATCCACTAGCACCACTGCCAACAATCGTATTATTTGTCACACTGGAGGTACAGGTACTATTTGGAGTCGTTGTGTTCATATTGTCGTCCAGTAGACAGGAAGCGATGAAACTAAAGCCTCGGAAAAGTTCATGTGCGTTTGCGCTGGGTGGGACTCCTGGTGAGTCTGAATTAAATCAAAAATGAATTAGCGACTTCGTTTACACTTTACAAGTTGCAAACATTTAAGAGATCGAACAAATATATTTTAAAATAAATAAGAAACTAAAGTAGACTACTTAAAAACTGAGAGGCCATAATGAGTAGTTATTCAGGAAAATACAGAAAATACACTAGTAAATACATGCATATGTACATGCATTCACACTAATTTTAAACTAACTTTGCTGTTTATCACAAATAACAATAAAACTAGTTCTGAGGGTGTACTATACTAATTAATTTGAGAAAAATGTTAATTGCTAATAAAAGAGTGTTAGACAAACTACTTTTAGTTAGAAACAACAAACAAGTTATATAGATGATTGTTAAGTATACCCTCGCAAGTTAACCGTCCACCACCACTCTCTGCATAGAAAATCATGAAGATCAAACATTCTCATCATCACCGTAACGTTACCCACAAAAGCCATAAAGAGAAAGAAAGGGAGAGAAACAAGAAAACAATTTTTTTTAAAGTTTCGTCATTTGAAATAGTATTCAAAAGCAATAAATCAATACATAAATATTATTATGTCAGTTAATTGCTGTTACTTGAAAGAAAGTCAAAGTTTGCGGTGTACTTTTTAAATTAATGATTTGAAAATAAAAAGGGTTAATTTTTATATGTTAGTTTTATTTCGGCTCAATTAGTCTTTCTCTGTTGGCCTCTTAGATGTTAACGTACCGAAAAACGTACCTTTGGGTGTTCTAGAAGTAAATTCGGAATCAAAGTAGAAAGCATCATCAGCTCTGGATACTGCAGGCTTGAATGGTGGAATGACTTGTTTTGTGTACAAATTTGGCCAGTCAATTGTTTGAAAGAAAGAATGCTGCTTAATTTCTTCAACGCCGGCTGGAACACATTAAAAAATTGGTTAAAAAACTATAATATGCTATTTTACTTTGTAGTATTTTTTTCAAAAACTCTGTACACATACCTGCACCAAGCCTATTGGCAGGATTGCGTTTAAACAAAGCTCGTAACAGTGACTGAGCTTCGGGTGATAAAAATTGGGGCATTCCTAACTTAGCTTTAAGTATTTGAACCATTGTCTCCTTCCGGTTTGTCCCTTGGAATGGTAATGAGCCTGTGAGCATCTCATACTACGAACAAAATTAATAGTTTCTCGTTTAGACCCAAAATAGAAAGTCGGAAAGATTAACTCTTAAATAAAAAAAACATCTTTTACAAACCATTAACACTCCGAATGACCACCAATCTGCCACATTGTTATGTCCTTTTCTATTAATTACTTCAGGTGCCATGTACTCAACCGTGCCGCAAAAGGAATAAGCTTTGTCGTCATCCAGAGGTTGCTTGCTTAATCCAAAGTCTGTCAAGGATATATGCCCATCTGCATCCAGCAAAATACTGCAAAAGGGAAGCCAATTAAAAAATCAGTCAATTTTAAAATTTAATGCATTACATAACCCAAAAAAAATCCAATCACTAAAAGTCTGCATACTTTTCAGGTTTTAAGTCTCGGTAGATAATTCCCAAGCTATGAAGATGATCCAATGCTAAGGCTAACTCAGCTAAATAAAACTTGACATCTTCCTCTGTAAACATGATCTGCAAAGATTAAGTTTCAAGAAATCTTATCAAAAGCTCATAATTAAATCAATATACATATAATTTCTTGTATTTTTGAACGTACCTCTTTTGCCAATCGTGTGAACAGATCCCCACCCCGGAGAAAATCCAAAATCAGGTACAGTTTTCCCTCTGTTTGGAAGGCATAATGAAGCCTGACAATAAATGGATGTTGAACTTCTGTTAAAATATTCCGTTCCATTTTTGTCCTCAATCTGTCTCGTACTACATGAGTTAATAAAATCCCTTTGTTGAACTTCAATCGTTCCTAAGTTTCATTCAAATTGTGCAAAATATTATATTCATGAGCTTTCCGTACCCTTCAACGTTGCTTTCCTTAGAACCTTCATAGCGTACAAGGTACCAGAATCAGTCCCCACAATTTTTCTAACGAGGAATACCTAAAAACCATACCAAATTCTTGATAAACCACTTTCCTAAATTAAAGTATAATTGTATTTTTTATACCGAAAAAGTTTTAAATCTAACCTTGCCAAAAGAACCCTGACCCAACACCTTGAGAAGTTCAAACTGGGATGGGTCAGCCCTTTCATGGCCCTCGCTAGTTACATCGTTTACCTCAATCTCGCTTTCAACCCCATTCATCGGCTCTTCCCCTTCTTCAGGGGTGACCGCTGGGCTTGTTTTCAAGGAATGACTATTTTCTTGTTCATTGGAATGAAACACGGATTGACATGATGATTCTTGCGATGGCTGTTGTAATATGATCAGCAAAAAAGGGCAACCAAAATATATACTTTTTTTGCTTTACACTTTAAATTACGATTACTATACAACTTTAATTAAAGCAAACTTACGTCAACATGGTCGTCTACCAACATGTCCTCGACTTGCTAAAATTCCACAAAAATATCTAATTTTACTACATTTCTAAAACCTCCACATAAAATGTCACTTTTCACGTTATTTTCATGCAACTGCCCATGCGCACAACATATTTTGCACATTAGATCATCATCCATATCATCACATCATCTTATCAAGATATTTGCAAGCTTACCGAGCTGGTATTCGGGGGACGTTTTGTATCACCCCATGGGACACCAAGTTGATGAGCCAAAGGCATTTTCCCTATTAAATACCTAAGCACTTTTTTCCTCTAAAAATTAATTAATTAATTTAACCTCTAAATATTAAATGGCACAATTCTTGTAGTCTCGTCACAAACGACACAAAAATGGTAAGACCAGTGACCAGTCTATAAGCTCCGTTAACCACAAGTTTTCGTATACATGGAAATTGGCAATTAAAGTATATAAAGTAAATGAGTTCAGTAGCCTTTCATATCCCCTTGGGGAACATATTGCACATTTTGGCAGTTACTCAAGTTCAAAGTTACTTTTTATGAGTGAGTCCCACAAACAAATCACACAAAACAGTCAGGTCAGCCCAGACAAGGCAACAGTTTATTGCTGCTACTCACTTTTACTTTTTTACTATTTCACTTTATTTTATTTACTTTGCTTAATTATTATCTTTATCAGTACTGATTTTTTTTTGGAATGTTTCCTTATCCACTAATCTAAAAATTAAGCTTTGCACAACAAATCAAATCACTATGGCACACGTAAAAATATATAACTTCTTTGGTTAAATTCCATCTGCGACCTGCGTGCATTATTATTTTTTTGTTTAAAAATTAAATGAAACGCAAAATGATAAACAAGTAGGTAATGAACAAAATTACATCTTATCTGCTCTGCTGTCTGCCTTGTAATTAGCAGTACCGCGAAGAACATTAATTATGTAAAAGACATGAACTGGATAAATGAAATATATTCCTAATTTTTAGTACCTAAGCATATTTACACAAACTTGCTTCAGAGAGAAAACAAAAACAGATATTTTTTTTTAGATTTACTTTTTTATGGTTTCATCTTGTGCAACAAGGTTTTTTACTACAAGATAAACTGTTTTAGTGCAATGTAGTAATTTAAATGAAAGTACGCATTAGTTACTTTACTAAGTAATCTGGACATTTTTTTGTGGTGACATAGATATGTTTCCTTCAGTTCACATGCTAAACTTTATAGTAAATTTTATTTTATTGGATTTAGTGGTCTTGTCTTGTGTCTGGTGAACTATGGAAAAAACAGTACAGTAGCCAATAGCAGCGATCGGTCACCAAAAATACCGATACATGCTTACATCATGAAACATAATATTTAAACTTTTTTTTTCAGATAAAAACCTTTTTTACTTTTTTACAAGGACGGAATGTAATGGGTTGGTTGATTTGATGGAAAAAGGAAAGTAAGTTAGAGAATGGTACTAATTATGTAGATATTTGATATTTTTTATGTAAAGGAATCTCTGATAAATAGTAAGGAAAATTGTAACAATTTTTTGGGGCTAAGCGAGACAAAAAACAAGTTTCGTGTCTTGTGCTCTTCAGCAGATTGGGGAAATGTGTAAGGATAAAATGCTGCTATTATTTCTAAAAGCAGCTTATTAAAATAGGCAGGGAAGGGAATCCCTATTTACCTGGCACGTTGTACGCATTACTTTTTATGTATAGGTATGCAATGTATTGTAAAGCAACGATTTGTTTGTTTTGTTGTGAGAAGATGAAGTAAATAGTGAATAGTGACTTGCATCTTGCATCTCTTCTTGAATGACAAGCATTTTTGTGTTGAGAAGTTTCTGCTGGACAACTGGACTGGAATTTTAATATTTGAGTGAATTGAGTCTTTACACCTGTCGTCAGCTGTCGAGTGTTTGTGAATCTTTTTCTTTTAATTCTGATAGTTAACTTAATTGTTTGCAGTTTACGAAGGTAGAATACCGAGAAATATTGTTTTGCTTGCGGGTAAAGGTGTTGGAACTTGAAAACCGGAAGGAAGTGTGGTGTCGTGTCAGTCAAAGTCAGCAGCAGTTGTCGTCGGTGTCAGGTATTAAATTGTTCTCTTTTTTGATTGTTGTCCTGTTTAAATATTTTGCTTGTTGGCATGTAGTTTGAAGGCATGAAATTGGAATGTTATTAGGAACATGTCAGGTCGGAGTACTGTCGTTCGTCTTCGAATGTTCTTCAGGTGTAAATACTAAAAGGATAAATCTATTTTAATTTCTCTTTAGAAAAGTCTACTAATCATCTTTTGAAAAGAAGGGTGCTAATCATAAAAAAATGGTTGCTACTTTTGGTGACGTGGTGTACGAGTCATCTCGTGCATTCGCAGATGATGAAGAGGAAGAGTTTCAGAATCAGTCGATTTTGAGGTTAGATACTTTAAAAATAATTAGTCTCTGAAAATCAATCAAGGACAATTGACATTAGTGTTTATTAGTCTGCTTTTAGAGTGTTTGGTCGTAATGTTTGCTCTTTTTCGTGTTTTTTAGTTTTGAAATTGAACAAACAGCGACTGGAAAGAGTATTCTGGAGAAAGGGTGTAGCAGTCTTGTGTTTTGTGCGTTTGTTGGGCGAGTTGCCGTGGGTAATTAAATCATACATTAAATTCCTATCACTGATTCAATTATAAAAAACTCTGAAACTCTGGGTGACAAAACTGTGTATATATTTTTGTTGCCAGGATTTGGAGATGGGTTTGTTAGTAATGACAAAGAGTTCGAGTTGTTGGCTCAAGTCTTCATGGTTGGTCAGGGGGAAAACGTTGTGGATATGTACCTAAATCGACCTAAAAAGAAACCTGTCGCAAGATTATATCTTGGAGCGAAGGATAAAGATGCTCCTGTTTTGTTTGCCCTTTTCAATACTCATGGGGTACCCAGATATCTTGCAAATGAAGTTGTGGAATCGGTTAGCAATCCAAACATTTATTTTTGAAGAGAAGCGTTTGTAATTTAAGAAAATAAGTTATAGGCTTTTAGACGTAATTGTTTTTATTGGCTTAGGTGTCATCTTACATTGACGTGTGCAGTCATCTCCTGATTTTTCATTCCGACACAATGGCATTCTATCAAAGTGATGAAACTTGTGATGGGAAAGTATTTTACGTAGCAAGTTCCAAATATCCCCGAACTCAACTCCCTCCATCTTGTGACCCGTTAACCCCACCTAATGTTATTGGAGGTGTCAGTGCTGCAGTATTAACTCATGGAGAGATGACTGATAAGCCTGCTCTGTTGCTGGCGGCGTACGGAGAGACAGAAATGGTTGATTCCATTTCCTTGCAACCATTTGCTCACGTTATCAAGCAACATGGTAAACAAAGCAAGTCTACGGATCTTTCTAAAACGTTCGCACAGTTGGAGCTAAGTTTGTCTAAAACAGCCAAGGCGAACATCAACCCTGTAGCTATCAGTAATTTGTACATCTAGAAGTTAAATTTAGATTTGTATTTCTCCATCCAAAATTTAGAAATAAAAAATTAATTCATTTTTATTACGCATTTATTACATGTCATCTACTTTTTAAAACTACGAATGATTTTTTTGACCATTGGCCAACTTATGATTATTTTTCAGAAAGGAAAGTGCACCAGTATACAATGTTTAGAACGATGAAGGAAAATGGGAAGAAAAATCTTGAAATTCGGTCAATAGCTAGTGCGATTTCCCGACTACTACAGAAATTTGTAAAGTTGGCTGTAGTTGCAGAGAGCCGACCATGTCCATGAATTTGACAATAATTGCATGGCGTTGTTTTAAGTGGCTGTAAAAACGTAAAGAAAAAAAAATTATTACGAGGTCATTTAAGTTAGATTTTTTGCATATGGTGTTTTTTTCTTACTCGGGATGCAGAATCGATGATACTATTCAAATCGTGAATGTCATCGTATCCCTTGTCAATTGGATGTCCGTTTCCCAGAAAATGATTGACCAGCGCAAATTCCATCAAGCTCATAAACACAAACACAGTACATGATGACATCCAAATGTCGATAGCTTTTACATAAGATACTGGCGGTAATGATGACTGGGATTGGGTATTTTGTGTGGCCAGAGTAAGCAGTGACGTTACACCCAGAGTAATTCTCGCAGGGATAGCTTCCGGTTTGATCCAAAATGATATCCATGACATAACTACAATTAGGGCAGAGGGAATGTATGTGTGGAACAGGTGGTAGCCCAATCTTCGTTTTAGTTCAAACATTATAGCAAGACAAGTGAAATTTCCGGTAGAGTATTCCAGTGTACAGTCCTCAGTATCGTTACGTGAAATGTCCAGTTGGGGCAACTCGATTTCAGTGTTGACCACCAAAGGGTCCGTATGATTCCATTTAAACACCAGATCTTCAGTTGTGTGGGATACTAGAATTTAGGCATAAACAAAAATCATTTGATTATGAATCGTAACTAGGTAACCATCTTTTATTTTTAGTAATTTTTAGACTTACAACTTTCGATTTGCATAAAGCAAACTTGTGTGTCAAACGGAAAAAGCTCAAATTTCATATTGCACGATAGGACCAATGTAAGCCTGAAATGAAAAGGATTTTTAAAATGTGATTTTTCAAGTACTCTTTAACAAGTTGCTTATATGTAATAAAACTTACTTTGAAATGTACAGCAAAGTTTTGTCATTGTAAAGCCATAGATAATGATTGGGTACTGACATTTCATGAAATGTTACAGACTTGGCATTTTTGAAGAAACAATCCGGTCTCCAGATATCCTGAATGTATACAAATTCTTGTATGAATAAAAAAAATCACTAGAAAAATTGGTCTTCATCAAACTCATAATTCACTCACATTCAGCCATTGAACATCCAGAATTCTGTAGTGGTCATCCATTTTTCCCGTTCCAAGACGTAATCGGTGGTCCCGCCAGCTTTGGGCAAGAAATATGTCGGCAACATACGTCTGAGAGAAAGTAAAAGAATCAGAGAAATTAAAGGGATTTTATTAAACCAGTTTTAACATAATTTCTGGAGTAAAATGACTGACCATGGATTCCTCGTTGATACTGTCAACACTTAAAACTGTCACATGAAAGTAGACGATTGTTGGCTGGTCATTATTTTTTGGTGGTCTGTTTTTGTCGTAGCTTTTGTGATCCGCGGGTAGTATATCGTGAAGTGAGAGACTTCCGCCCGGTCGCACTTCCGGTGGCGGCCTTACAATTTAAAGAAAACGGAAATTAGATACCTATTCTTCTTATTAATTTTTAATAATCTCATATCGTATTATCTTACGTGTTGTAACTGTATTGATGATGAGAGTAAGGATTTGCAGAGTACGATGAATGATGGCTGTAGTACTGCGGATATTGATGATTGTGGTGCTGTGGATTATGAAGTCCATAAATGGCGGATGATGATGTTGAAACGTATTGTGCATCAGTGACCAGTGCCAAATTGATTGTAATGAACAGACCCAGCAACACTGAAATAATTTCTTTGGTACATTTTCTTCTTGACGAGCCTAATACTAAAAACGCCTGACATAGTTTTGATTGAAGACGCATGATTATTATGCAGAAAAATGGTAGTAATAGTAATGTACTGCAATGCACGCATTTAAATTTTAAAGAAACTGGAAGATTTACGGAATGCGAGCCATATTGTAAAAATTAATTATTCAAATGAACCCTTTCAAATTCTAGAATTTTAACTTTTATCGTGTGCTTAGTGATTTGGAAAAATATTCGCAATTTACATCTCACACTCACTTTGTACTGATTACATTAATGTAAAATTTGTAGTGACTGGCAAATGACATTATTATACGAAGTTTAGAACAAGGTGGGGTCTTCGCCGTTGCGTTTAGTAGTTAGTTTAACTATACATACATGCATAAACATACAATAGACTTCCTTTCTCCATGGCATGCAGATAGAATATTTGCGTTTCATCCCTTCGTAATAACTATATTTTAGTAGGTTTCCCAGTACTCATCTATTTCCTCCATCATAACTTATAACTCATTTCTCCGTGAATTACCATGACTTCATTACGGTTGTGGTTGTGAAAGTGGGTGTCACTCATCCGTGGACAGTGTTGTTCTACTTTGAGTAAAAACTGAGTAGATACCTTTTATAACCAACTTTTTCCGAGGCAGTACACAATGGATTATATTCCACCTAGAGCCGTCAAGTATAAAAAATTTATTTTAGAATGCCAATTTGAATGCCTTGATTATAATTGATGTTTAATTAATTAATTTTAACGACCCCCGACACAGATTGACCCCAAGAAGTGGGGTCAAGGGCCAAATTCTGAACTTCGAGCTACGAACCTGAAAATTTGTACCATGGTGCTTTGACCGATGAG